>MCJB01052752.1:0-15387 GCA_002018475.1 Nicotiana obtusifolia | reverse complement strand
TTGCTATTTATTATTATGCATATATTATTTATATTTTTAAAAAAAATAGGTGTTATTGGTTTGAAATATATTTTACTACATTTATTGCTAATTAATATGGGTAAATAATTTAATTTAAAAGAAATGGTCAAAATTGATCATCAACACTGATAATATCTACCTCACGGAGAACTCACGTGCTACACGGAGAACTCACTTCTAATAATATCAATATCTCGGATCTGCATAGACAACTCACGTGCTATCATAACTCAACCGCACAGCGTATTCACGTGCCAGTAATTACAATTGCACGGCGTATTCACGTGCCAATAATTACAACTGCGCGGCATATTCACGTGCCAATTATCACAGCTGCACGAATTCACGTGCTACCAGTCCAATCCATAACACACAAAAGGCAGATATACAAAATTACATTTACTTGATCAATGAATATCTAATTTCATACTACGGGACATGTACATGTGACATGCTAAGGTGTATTCATGTTTTCCAACCACTCACATGAATAGGTTAATAAGTAGTTTCAGTTACTTCCTATTCAAACTCATCTAGTCGACATAACCTTGCCATTTAGTCTTTAACATCAATAATACTTTCTCTGTTTTAAATTAGATGAGATATTTTTTTTTTTAGTCTGTTTCAAAATAAATGACATATTTTTAAATTTGGAAATAATTCAACTTTAAATTTTTCATTTTATTTATTTTACCCTTAATGAGAAACTTTTATAACCACACAAATGTCATGGCCCCACAAAGCTTTTATCCCTTAAGCTTTTAAGGCCACAAGTTTTATAAATCTTCCTTTCTTTTTTTTTTAAACTTCACGAGTCAAACTAGCTCATCTAAATTGAAACGGTGGGAATAACTTGAGAATATTGAAATCAAACTCATTATTATATATGCACTTTAAACCAATCATCCTCACCAATACTTTACTAATTGACTTTGTAAATACACACTGCTGTTCATGCGAGTTGGATGTGCAGATCCAGGACCAGGCGCAATACCTCAGCAAAATCGAGACCACAATCAGTTAAAAACTCCTATCGCGTCAAATATCTCTAGTCATGTCAGGATCATTTCATGTCATGTCAGGATGTCTTATCACATCGTCTTGTCGCATCAAATATTTATAGGACATCGGATTTAACTGAACTTAATCCGTATTTTGAAGTAAATTCTATTGTTTCCATGTAATTAATAAAATGTGCTATAAAATTAAATTTAATTATTTAATGAAGAATATGATTGGTATATTTGTTAAAAATGTAACTACTACAATTGTGTTGTTGTAATTATTATTTTATTTTTAAGGGACAATAAATTGATAGAATATCCTAACATTTAAAAATAAGACGATTATCAATAAATTGTTTGAAACTTAAAAAATGCACAAAATGGTAGTATTCAACTAATTGAAATAAAATGATAAAAATTCTTATATTTTGTGAAAATGAGAATAATTAATCAATAAATTGCATAAAAGTTAAATAATGTGCAAAAAATTATATTTTTATCATTTTTTACTAGGAAGCCTGCAGAAGTTAATTTTAAAATATGAAGGGTCAAAATTGAGTGTCAACAGGTATCATATCGACAAATCTACATGAAACACTTCTGGAAACTCACGCACAACTGGTTCTGAATCCATGGAATGAACCTCCGCACTAAGATCACGAATATAGGCGAAATATGCTATACATTCCTTCTCGACCATATGCCGAGCCTTCACATAAGAAATAACCTTGCTAGTAGAATGGCCAGGAGTCTCTCTCCACTCTAATCGAGGCAACCCCGACATGACTAAGGTTAGCGTCTTGGCGTGACAGCCAAATATAGCGTGATAAGGTGATAGGCAATCCATGCCCAAGATAGAAGTAGGAGATCTACACTAGTCTTAAGGCTCCCGATAGATATCACACACGAGCGATAAACACGATCTACAATAATAGAATCTCCCATAGGCGTGGATACATATATAGGGGCACTCAAAGAATCACGAGGCATAACCAGATATGAAGCAAAATAGAATGACACGTAGGAATAAGTAGAGACCGGATCAAATAGAACTGAAGCATCTCTATGGCAAACTGAAACAATACCTGTGATGACGGCATCAGATGACTCTACCTCCGCCTTAGCCGGAAATGCATAAAAACGATGCTGGGGCCCACCACTCTGACCTCCGCCTCTCGGATGGCCTCTAGTTGGCTGGCCTCCACATCTAATAGTCTGACCTCCAACTCTAATAGCCTGACCTCTACCTCTAGCAGCCTGACCCCCATCTCTAGCTAGCTGAGTAGGCGGTGAAGCAATCGGTGCCAGAACCATGGCACGAGAACCCTGCTGTGACATGTCGCCCTATGACCTAGAGCAAAATCTCACAACGTGCCTCCAATCTCCACAATTATAACAAGCCCTCGGTTGCTGTGATTGTTGATCCTGAAACTAGCCCTGTCGACCTGGATAACCACCCGGATAACTCTGGATCAAGGTACACCGATAGTAGCTGATGGTGCTCTGTAGGCTAGTTGCTCAGGATGAGACCATAAGAACCACGATTACCTAAAGCACTGTGGGATGCCTGAAGCGCTGACTGAATTGGCCTAGGAGGATAGCCTCTACCGAACGAACATTTGCCCCAGATGAGGCACCACTAAAACCACCGAAATGATGAGGCCTCTTCTCAGATACCGACCCTATACCAACCACGAGCCATCTCGTTTCATCTAGCAATCTCTATGACCATCTGGAAAGAAATACCATCTCCGGTCTCCTTGGTCATCTGTAGCCTAATACTGAAAGTAAGTTCATCAATGGATCTCCTCATTCTATCCCTCTCAATAGGGAGTAAGATAATTGCATGGTGAGCTAGGTCCAAGAATCGGATCTCATACTGGGTAACAGTCATGCTACCCTGCTGAAGGCGCTCAAACTGCCTGCGGTACTCCTCTATCAAAGTGCAAGGAATTAACTTCTCAAGAAACAACTGTGAAAACTGATCGCAAGTGTGGGGTGGTGAAACAACTGGTCTGCACCGCACATTATCCTACCACCATCTCTTGGCCGAACTGGTCATCTGAAACATTGCAAAGTCTACTCCATTGGACTCAACAATACCCATGTTGCTCAGCACCTCGTAGCATCGGTCCAAATAATCATGTGGGTCCTCAGAAGGTGCACCACTGAAGTGAATAGGTAAGTGTTTTGTGAACTTATCCAACCTCATCAATCCCTCAAAAGACATCGCAGGCCTCTTCCGGTCTGTGTAGCAACAACAGGTTGAACTATCCCAGCTGGTTGGACTATTGGAGTCTGATATATGGGAGCTATCTACTTTGAAGTGTGAGTAGCGGGAGTTTGTGCTCCTCCCCCAGCCTAAGAGCCAGTTGGTTCCACCGAAAATGCACCAGTCTGGGCCACACTCTCCATAAGGCCCACTAAACGGACTAGAGCATCCTCAAGTATGGGAGTGATTATTAATCCCTCAGGGATCTGACCGGGTCTGACTAGTGCAGTCTGAGCTGGGATCTCCTCCTCACGATTAATCTGAGGCTCCACAGGGGGTGCTGCTGCATGAGCTCTAGGCCTTGTGTACGACACAACCATCACGCAAGCCTTGCCTCACACTTTAGGCGTGCGATGCACAACGTATAGCATAGGGGAAATTTACAACTTAGCATAAATAGTATGGTAAATGGTACACTCTTTGTTCTAAATTTATGTAGCACACTTTTCTTTTAATTTGTCCCCAAAAAAGTCATCTTTCTATATTTAAAAGTAATTTAACTTAAAAATTCTAAATTCACCCTTAATGAGATAATTTATAGCCACACAAATATCTAAGGCTTATTTTGAATCATAATTTAAATGTCTTTTATTTTTTTAAACCCCTTATCAATTCAAATGGTGCGCCATATAAATTGGGACAAAAGAAGCATGAATTTTTCACATGGGAACTCTTATCCTAAAAAAATCAAAGAACTTATTTTAGGGATAGTGATACTCTTTTTACTTTCTACTTAATAGCTAAAAATACTGTTTTTTGCTATCCATCAAAAGCATTTATCTCCTTACCAAAAAGTTGGCCAAACTCCTTCATTCTCTAGAAAGAAATTGGTGATTAAGTCAAATCCTTTAAATCCGTACCCTCTTTTATTTGACAATCTTATATCTTCCTTAGCTTTATACTGTTGACATATTCTACAAGGTGTTAGTTGAAAGGTAGATTTCCACATTTAGGATTGGGAAGGTACCTCAACATGTTTCACGAAGTGTTTGTATTATCTTTTAGTACTTACAATGGTTGGAACTATTAAATTTTAATGGGCAAAATACCATAAAATCCTCTAAATTTGGCAAGCATTATTGGTTATATTTTTGAATTATTTATGGTCTTAATTATCCCCTATACTTGGTTATTCGATAGTTGTTACCCCCTTGGACGATCTCATCCCAGGAAAGTGACATGCACTCGCCTTCCACATGGATTTTTCTGTCTATGTGGCATTTTTTTGTTAAGTAAAATATATTTTTACATTTTTAAGTATGTTGCTTTTTTAGATAATTTTTTTCGAATAAAATTTGTAATAAAACTTTGCTAGAACTACAGTTTTAGTTATTCATTATTGAATTTGACCTGAGAATAAAGATTTATACAATTGAAATAAATAGTCAAGGCATCTAAAAACTTATAAAAAGATACATAGTTTAAACCTATAATTTTTAATATAGCTCTAAATTATGGTGCTCTAATTTTTTTTTTTTACTGATTTAACCTGAAAAAGTAAAAATATGCAGTTGAAATAAATAATCAATGCATCAAAAGAAGAAATAAAACGATCGTACAATTGCAAGTTCATTATTTTGGCTATACTTTTTTTATTTGGCAAAAAATAATGGAGCTGTAGCCAATTAATTTTTGTTGATCTGACTCGAAAATCAAAATACACAATTAAAATAAATAGAAATTATGTATTAAAAAAAATACACAACTGGTACTACATTATTTCTGCTAGAAGTTTTCTATTTGGCTAAAATGATGGAGTTCCTACCAAATATTTTACAAATTCGGCCAAAAATAAAAAATAAAAAAAATATGCGCTTGGAACAAATAGACATTATATTTTAGAAGATATTAAAAAGATTAAAAGTTAGTGTAAAGTCCACATTGTATGTTAAGATAAAGCAAGAAGAAATACATAGTTGTAACAAATAAATTTTATGTATGACTATATGGCAATTAAAAGTTAAAATAACTTACTTGGAAAATGATTTTTTAATTTTTCTTCACTCTCACGCGCTTGAAAGAGAGTGCACCCACACTCTTTGCCACATCACCATCAAGGGGAGTAATGACTCTCAAAAGGCCAAGTTCGTGGAGGGTAATTAAAACCACAAATAGTTTAGAGTTGTAACTAATAATCCGTGCCAAATTTATGAAGTTTAAGGTATTTCGCCAATCTTAATATAGAAACGTGGTAAAATGGCTTTCAAGTAAGTTAAGATTTGTTCTGGATGGCCTGCGGATCTTAGCCCAAGATTTTTTGCTGGAAACTTGACCAATATTGTCCGTGAAACTAATCATTGGTTAACTTATGGGACAGATCAAAATTAAAGAGAAGAAGACCACTTGAACTAACTTTATGCGCAGAAGATGGATGTCTTCTCTGTGTAAAGTAAATAAGAGGTAACTGCACTTAAAAAGAAAACAATAATTTATCTAGTAAAGCGATCTAAAAGATATCATACTACATAAGTAAATAAAAACAACAGGAATTTTAAGGTGTACAAATATTTGTACAATCACGTCTTTTAAAAAATCAATATAAGTAAGTATTTTGCACTAATGTGATTTTATAAATTAAAAGTATGAGAAGCACTCCCTCCGTCTCATATTATTTGTCATGATTCTCTTGTACACGCGCCTCAAGGTGGAATTTGGGAGTTTGAGGCTAGGAATTTGGAGAGTTGAATTTGGGTATTTGGGTGATGACTTGGTGTCGGATTTTGATAAACTTTGTATGGTTGGACTCGTGGTTGAATGGGCTTATGGGTTTTGTTACTTTTAACGGATTTCGAGATGTGGGCTCAATTTTGAGTCAATTTTTGACTTTTGATTAATAACTCAGCATTTTCTTATGGAATTTATTTTTTTAGCCCGAGTTGATTGTATTGAACTGTTTTTGGCTAGATTCGGAACATTTGGAGGCCGATTCGCGAGGCAAGGGCGGTTGGAATAGGGATTTCCACCGATTGAGGTTAGTAACACTTCTAAACTTTGCCCTGAGGGTTCGAAACCCCAAATTATGTGATATATGATTGGTGTTGAGGTGACGTACATGCCAAGTGACGGTTGTGTGGGTGTGCACTAAAAGAACTGTGACCTGGTCGATTCCATGGAATGGTATAGTGGATTTATCTTGTTGATATCTGTGTTTTCATCATGTGATAAAGTAATTGAGCTGTCAATAATGCTAGAAATCATGTTTAGGCTATTGCTGATACTGTTGGGACCTATAGTGGTCGTTTCCTTGCTGTTGACTTATTGATTTCATTGAAATTTCGTACTTAGTCATATTTATTCATTGCATATCATATCTCAGTGTCTGTTTCCACTTATTGCTATATCATATCATCTTTTTTGGGTTAGCTTCACGACATTGTGAGCTCGAGAGAGAGAGAGACTGGAGAGATTGATGATTTTGTGAGGCCGAGGGCCTAATTGAGAGTAACAGTTATGGGATCGGGCTGCACGCCGCAACATGTTTATTTATTTATATCTGGATCTGGCTTATTATAGCGCTTGGGTTGAAGGAGCTCCTCCGGAGTCTGTACACACCCCCAATGACCGCAATTGATCATATTGAGGGATGGATCTTCCCTGAAGATGGATCTTGTCCGAATAATTTATATTTGGGGATGGATCTTTCCCTAGGCTAGATTGGCCTTATGCAGTACTGAGTGACTGAGTGTCAGTTGATGTACATATATATATGGGATGGATCTTCCCTGGGCTTGATTGGCCATATACAGTACTGAGTGATTGAGTATTCTGAGAGTGTGAGTACACGAGGCTTTCATCGTGGTGTATCACATATAGCATGTGCATTGGCATGTAGATGTAGAGAGGTCATACCCCCCATATCATTCAGAATTGATCTATTTTTACTTGAATTGAATTTAACTATTGAATTTGAAAGCATGCCTATATTTCTGTATTGTTATTTCTATATTAGACTGTACCTGAAGAGTTCGTCACTACCTTTCAGTCCAATGGTTAAATTTGTTACTTATTGAGTTGGTTGTACTCACGCTACACCCTGCACCTCGTGTGCAGATCCAGGTGCTTCAGATCGCGGCGATTGCTGAATTAAGGAGTCCGGATTTTTGGAGACTATCAAGGTAGCTGCTTGGCGTTCGCAGATCTTGACTCTCCCTCCTTATCCTTTGTTTTATGTTTTAGTTTTTATTTCCTATACGGTGTATTTGACTATGTCTTTATGTAGATTCTCATGTACTTAGTGACGCCCCAGTTTTGTGAGAGATTTGTATGAATTCTGATTTCTTACTCTGTTTTTAAAAGGTTTCCTTAATTTTAACTTCTTCTATATCTTTCAAAGCTTTAGAGTATTGGAAATATCTACGTAGTCGGCTTGGCTAGTAGAATGATAGGCGCCATCATGACAGGTTGGTTTTGGGTTGTGACAAGTCGGTATTAGAGCCTAGGCTACATAGGTCTAATGAGTCATGAGCAGGTTTAGTAGAGTCTTGCGGATCAGTACGGAGACGTCTGTACTTATCTTTGAGAGGCTACCGAACCCTTAGGAAACTTCGCATTGTATTCTTATCGTCTGAATTTGTTGATTCCGGTCACTAAATTTCTGTTGTTCTATTCTCTTACAGATGGTGAGGACACATGCTACCGAACAGGACGGCCAGCCACCAGTACCACGAGGGGCCGAGATCGCGGTAGGGGCCACGGTAGGGGCAAAGGTGCAGCTCGTACAGCAGCTAGAGCAGCGCCTACAGATCCACCAGTTTCTCCAGCTCAGGAGCAAGTATTAGATACAATTGAGCCAGTGGGGCCAGCTCAGGCACCGACTGTGCCTATTGTGATTCCAGGCCTTCAGGAGGCGTTGGTTCAGATTTTGACTGTGTGCACCAGCATTGCTCAGGTGATCTCTGTTCCGGCCGCAACATCCACTTCTCAGGCCGGGGGAGGTACTCAAACTCCCGCCCGTACTCCATAGCAGGTGATGCAGGGACTTCAGACGCCGGGGGTACTACATGCCCAGCCGGTTACAGCTGCCCCGTTTATGACTAATGATGAGTAGAGGAGACAAGAGTGATTTGGGATGCTTCAGCCTCCATCATTTAGTGGCGCTGAGTCAGAGGATGCCTAGGGCTTCTTGGATAAGTGCCAGCAGATTCTTCGCACGACATGTATTCTGGAGACCAGTGGGGTCTCATTCATTACTTTTCAGTTTATTGGGGCTGCCTTCAGATGGTGGGGGGGCTTATGAGAGCCGTAGGACGGTCGGTGCAGCACCACTTACATGGCAGGAGTTCTCCGTTCTCTTCTTGGAGAAGTTCGTACCGCAGTCTCGCAGGGAGGAGCTGTGCAGACAGTTTGAGTAGCTACGTCAGGAGGGCATGTCCTTGACCCAGTATGAGATGAGGTTTTTCAAGTTGGCTCGTCACGCAGTTTGGTTGGTTCCCACTGATAGGGAGAAGATTAGGAGGTTCATTGATGGCTTCACGTGTCAGCTGCGGTTGCTTATGACTAGGGAGAGGGTATGTGGTGCTACTTTCGATGAAGTGGTCGATATTGCTCGACAGATAGAGATGGTCCGCAGTCTAGAGTGCAAAGAGAGGGAGGCCAAGAGGCCTCGTAGCTTGGGTGGTTCAAGCGGTGTTCCTTCTGGGGGTTAGTTCTACCACAGCAGGGGACGTCCTTATAGGCACGCCTAGATGGCTCGTCCGGTTCACCGTGGTGCATCATCAAACCATGGTTCATACAGTGCTCATCAGGGTCAGTCATCTCTCAATGCCCTTCCAGCTCAGAGTTCATCTTGTGCAGCATCAGTTTAGGGTTCATCTGTTCTAGGTCCTTCTGATAGTCATTGGCTCTCGGGGTCCGCCTCAGTACTCAGCACCATTTGCAGGGAGGGGTTGTTTTGAGTTTGGAGATTTGGGTCACATAAAGAGACATTACCCCACCTTTAGGGAGATCCAGCTCAGCAGAGGAGTCAGACTACTACTTCAACACTTGTTACTTCACCTTCTGCCCAGCCAGCTAGAGGTGGGTCTCAGGCCCGATCTATGCTATTCCTGCCAGACCAGATGTTGTTGCTTCAGATGCAGTGATCACATGTACTGTCTCAGTATGCCACAGGGATGCCTCTATATTATTTGACCCTGGTTCCACTTATTCATATGTATCATTGTATTTTGCTCATTATCTGGATATGCCCCGTGAGTCCTTAGTTCATCTGTTCATGTATCTACGCTAGTGGGCGACACCATTGTTGTAGACCGTGTATAATGGTCGTATGTAGTAACTATTGGGGGATTTGAGACTAGCGTTAATCTCTTATTGGTTAGTATGGTTGATTTCTATGTGATCTTGGGTATGGATTAGTTGTCTCCATGTCATGCTGTTCTGGATTGTCATGCTAAGACTGTGACGTTGGCGATGCCGGGGTTGCCAAGGATTGAGTGGAGAGGTTCTCTAGACTATGTTCCCAGTAGAGTGGTTTCATATTTGAAGGTCCAACGGATGGTTGGGAACAGTTGTTTATCTTATTTGGCCTTTGTGAGGGATGTTGGTGCTGATACTCCTGCTATTGATTTTGTTCCGGTGGTGCGAGACGTTCGGGATATGTTTCCTGCAGACCTGTCGGGCATGCCACCCAACAGGGATATTGACTTTGGTATTTACTTGATGTGGGGCACTCAGCCAGTTTCTATTTTTCTGTATAGTATGGCACCAGCTGAGTTGAAGGAATTGAAAGAGCAGCTTCAAGAACTCTTTGATAAGGGGTTTATTAGGCCTAGTGTGTCTACTTGGGGTGCACCTGTCCTATTTGTGAAGAAGAAGGATGGTACTATGTGGATGTGCATAGATAATAGGCAAATGAACAAAGTTACAATCAAGAACAAGTATCCTTTGCCGCGTATTGATGATCTATTTGACCAGTTTCAGGGAGTGAGGGTGTTCTCTAAGATTAATTTGAGGTCTGAGTAGTACCTCTTGAATATTCAGGACTCGGATATTCTAAAGACGGCTTTCAGAACCTGTTATGGTCATTATGAGTTCCTCGTGATGTCTTTTGGGCTGACCACCACCCCAGCAACATTCATACGTCTAATGAACAGTGTATATCAGCCTTATCTCGACTCGTTTGTCATAGTATTCATTGATGACATCCTGGTGAACTCTCGCATCAAGGAGGAGCATGCCCATCATTTGAGGATTGTGTTGTAGCGGTTAAGGGAGGAGAAGCTTTCAAGTTCTCCAAGTGTAAGTTTTGGCTTAGCAGTGGCGTTCTTGGGGCAGAGGGTGTCTAGTGAGGGGATTCAGGCAGATCCAAAGAAGATAGAGGTGGTTTAGAGTTGGCCCAGACTGTCCTCAGCTACGGAGATTCGAAGATTTCTCGGCTTGGCCGGTTATATCGTTGCTTCCTGGAGGGTTTCTCGTCTATTGTATCACCTTTGACTAAATTGACTCAGAAGGGTGCTCCTTTCAAGTGGTCGGATGAGTGTAAGGAGCGCTTTCAGAAGCTCAAGACTGCCTTGACCACAACTTCAGTTCTAGTTCTGCCTTCAACTTCAGGCTCTTATACAGTATACTGTGATACTTCTCGGATCGGTATTGGGTGTGTCTTAATGCAGGAGGGTAGAGTGATTGCGTATGCTTCACGTCAGTTCAAGCCTCATGAGAAGAACTACCCTGTTCATGAGTTGGAATTGACTGCCATCGTTCATGCATTGAAGATTTAGAGGCATTATCTCTATGGTGTGTCTTGCGAGGTATTTACAGATCATCGGAGTCTCCGGCACTTGTTCCAAAAGGATCTAAATTTGAGGCAGCAAAGATGGTTGGAGCTGCTAAAGGACTATGATATCACTATTCTGCATCATCCCGAGAAGGCCGATGTGGTGGCTGATGCCTTGAGTAGAAAGGCAGTAAGTATGGGTAGCCTTGCATTCATTCCTGTTGGTGAGAGACCACTTGCAGTTGATGTTCAGGCCTTTGTCAACCAGTTCGTGAGATTAGATATTTTGGAGCCCAGCCCAGTTGTACCTTGTGTGGTTTCTCGGTCTTCCTTATATGATCGCATCAGAGAGCGCCAGTATGATGATCCTCATTTACTTGTCCTCAAAGACAAGGTTCAGCATGGTGATGCCAGAGATGTTACTATTGGGGATTATGGGGTGTTGAGGATGTAGAGCCGGTTATGTGTGCCAATGTGGATGGGCTACGTCAGTTGATTCTTGAGGAGGCCCAGAATTTGCGGTATTGTATTCATCCGTATGCCTTGAAGATGTACCAGGACTTGAGGCAACACTATTGGTGAAGAAGAATGAAGAAGGATATAGTGGGGTTTGTAGCTCGGTACCTTAACTGTTAGCAGGTAAAGTATGAGCACCAGAGACTGGGTGGATTGCTTCAGAGGCTAGAGATTCCAGAGTGAAAATGGGAGCGGATCACCACGGATTTTGTAGTTGGGCTTCCACAGACTTCGAGGAAGTTTGATGCTATTTGGGTGATTGTGGATCGGCTGACCAAGTCCGCGCACTTCATTCCAGTTGGGACTACTTATTCTTCGGAGCGGTTGGCTGAGTTTTACATTCGCGAGATTGTTCGCCTTTACGGTATGCCAGTGTCCATCATTTCAGATTGGGGCACGCAGTTTACATCGCAGTTTTGGAGAGCCATGCAGCGAGAGTTGGGCACCCAGGTTGAGTTGAGTACCTTATTTCACCCTCAGACGGACGAACAGTTTGAGCGCACTATTCAGATTTTGGAGGACATGCTATGCGCTTGTGTCATTGATTTCGGGGGTTCATGTGATCAGTTTTTACCGCTCGCGGAGTTTGCCTATTACAATAGCTACCAGTTGAGCACTCGGATGGTTCCATATGAGGCTTTGTATAGGAGACGATGTTGATCTCCGGTGGGTTGGTTTGAGCTAGATGAGGCTAGGCTATTGGGTATTGACTTGGTTCAGGATGCTTTGGACAAGGTTAAATTGATTCAGGATCGGCTTTGCACAACGTAGTGCGGACAGAAGAGTTACGCCGATTGGAAGGTTCGGGATGTTGCATTCATGGTTGGGGAGAAGGGACTGCTCAAGGTGTCACCCATGAAAGGTGTTATGAGGTTCGGGAAGAAGGGCAAGTTGAGCCCTCGATATATTGGGCCATTTGAGGTGCTTTAGAGGATCGGAGAGGTGGCTTACAAGCTTCTGTTGCCACCTAGTTTGTCAAGTGTGCATCTAGTGTTTCATGTTTCTATGCTCCGGAAGTATGTCGGTGATCCGTCTCATGTTTTGGATTTTAGCACAGTTCAGTTGGATGGTGATTTGACTTATGATGTGGAGCCGGTGGCCATTTTGGATCGGCAGGTTCGAAAGTTGAGGCCAAAAGACATAGCTTCAGTGAAGGTGCAGTGGAGAGGTCAGCCAGTTGAAGAGGCTACTTGGGAGACCGAGCAGGAGCTGCGGAACAAATATCCACGCCTAAGGCTGCTTTGTGGGTCGGGCCTGGCTCGGGACCGGCTCGGGCCCGCGGTCCTGGTGGGCCAAACGGGCCTCGTGGGCCGATCCTAACGGGCCTGGGCCCTAGTGGTCCTACAGCCCGTGACGGGCTGGTCCACACATAAAGCCCACCAAGCCCGGGACCGTTAGGCCCGGGACCGCCAGGCGGGCCTGGTCCGGGCTCAGTGGGCCTAACGGGCCTGGGCCGGGCCCAACGGTCGAATATAAAAAAAAAGGCCAGATTTTTAAAATCTAGCCGTTGGGCCATTATTTGACCGTTTTTTGTTCAGAAAATAGCCATTTTGGCCCCCAAGCTTTATTTTAACCCCAAACTTTTTATAAATACACTTTTTACCTATTCTCAACTATAAATACCCCCTCATTCTTTCATTTTTACTCACAAATTCTCTCAATCTCTCTCTAATTATTTCCATAATTGCTTACTTTGTTATTCCAATTTCGTGAAAAATTATTAAGTTGGTGAATTGAAGTATTTAAGTCTTCAACGATATTCAATTTTCCAGAAGTTGTTCGTCAATTCGGTAAACTCGTTCCAACTCTTTAATTTTTAATATTGTTGTTTTGTTTGTTTTATTTAGTGTAATTATAATTAATATGGATTTTTCATTGAAAAAAATATTTGGTGGTAAGGGTAAGAAAGTAAAGAATTGGTCAATCTAGTAGCCAAGCTACTCCTCCTCCCCCTGTTACCCGTCCTTCTCCACCTATTATTCTAGATAGTGATCACCCTTGTTTTCAATTTTCGGATAGTCAATTTTGTCATGATGTTGCACCGGGTCATCAATTAGATTAACAAACGATGAATTCTCTTTATCCTAATGAAACTATATTCGAAAATGATGACTTAGATGAAACCCAACCGGATTTAGATGATACACCTACTAGTCCTATTAATAACCCAACTGATGCCTCGCCTGACCCTCCTGTAGTAACCCCTACATTTGATAGAAGACCTCCTAGACGGGCCGAAACATCTCTTGTTTGGAACTTTTTTACTCAACTAAGAGAAGAAAATAAGGCTAAGTATAAAAATTGTGGGTCTTTGTTGGCTCATAAATTTACTGGTAACCATAGCAGTACGGGTAGTTTGACTAGGCACATATTAAAACACCCTAGAGATAAACAAAGATATTTACAAATGAAAGCTGCGGAAGAGGGGATGGGTGTAGGTAATCCGACTCACACTAGTGCATGTTCAAATCTAGTCCAATCGGGAATAAACACCGTTACCGGTGGAATTTTATATTACGATCCAAATAAGGATCATGAAGAATTAGCAAAAATAGTAACTGTTATGTGCTTACCATATAGCATTCCTTCTAACCCCCATTTTGTACAATATATTAGAAAAGTTTATAACCCTACTTATAAAGGATGGTCTCGTGCAATCGTAAAGGCCGATATTTATAAATATAAATACGAATATGAACAATATTTGCGATATTTATTTACTCATATAGATTGTCGCATTGCTATTAATACGGATATAGGTAGAAGTGCCAATGATTGTGACAATCTAACCGTTACAAGTCATTGGATAGACGAGGACTGGATAATGCAAAAACGCATTATTGCCTATAGAATTATTAACTCACGCCACACAGGTAAATTTATTGCTAGCACAGTATCAGATATTTGTAGATATTTTTGTATTAGAGATAAAATAATGTCTGTTACAATGGATAATGCTTCTAGTAATACCAAGGCAATAGGCTTGCTTACAAGTATTTTAAGTCCCGCATTTTCTAATATTTTTCATGTTAGGTGCATTTGTCATATTTACCATTTAATTGTTGGTGACGGTATGAAAATGTTAAATATAGAAATTTAAAAGGTAAAAATGGTTGGCTGTTTTACTCAAACCGTAGAAGTAGACTAAGAGAATATTTTAAAAACTGTGATGGCCTTAGTGAAAGAAAGGTTCCTAAACCTTGTCCAACTAGATGGAATTATATGTATGAAAGTCTAGTTGTCGCCTACGAATATAGAAACCCAATTAGCGCAACCTATAATGCTCGTGTAGGTGGTGGTGATGATGACGATGACGAGCACCTAACTAATCAAGATTGGACTAACGTTAAAATTCTTATAGATTTTTTAGAACAATTTTCAATTGCAACAAACGAATTATCTGGGCAGTACTATCCTACTATTTCAAATTGTTTAGTTTATATTGCTGCACTTGCAGATTTATTTGATCAATTTTCAGAGGTTGGGGTAATTTATGAACTTGCTATTGATTCTATGAAAGAAAAGTTTAAAAAATATTTTTTCCCTATCCCCCCTATTTTTGGCGTTGCCGCACTGTTAAACCCTACAATGAAATTAGGAGGTCCACACTTTTGGTATTCTAAAATTTATAACTCTTTATCACTTTCACCTGAGGAATTTGCTACACTTGGAGATGCAAAAGCCTCAATTAAAATAAATGCACAAACAATTTATAATGCCTATCAAACTGCCTTAGATCATGCTAGACCCAATATTCCAACTCCTACTTCGTCTACATCCGGTTGTGATTCTGCAAGTCCGGAATTTCTTCTTTCCGAGCGGATCCAATCTCGGAAGAGTACTGCCTTTTCGTGCAGCAATAT
>MCJB01052751.1:1647-13750 GCA_002018475.1 Nicotiana obtusifolia | reverse complement strand
CCCCCCCCCCCCTCCAAACAAAAATCCCATCTTAGAAGTCAACGGAACTTTGTGTTGGATTTTTGGGCTTTTTCCATTTCTATGTGCATAAATAAAATACTTTTTAGGCCTTGGCCATGTAACAACTCGACTGGTCATTTTGAGCCCTAGCGCGTCGTTTTGCGGTTTGATGCCTTAAGTAGCTTCACTTCATGTATTATAACTTGTACGTGTAGTCGGATTTGAATTGGAGTTGATTTGGAAGGAAAATTATTAATTCGGAAGCTTTAAGTTGAAAGAGTTTACCAATATTTGAATTTTGAGTAAACGACCTTAGAATCGAGATTTGAAGGTTCCAATAGGTTCGTATGATGATTTTGGACTTGGGCGTATATTCGATTTGAGTATCGGATGGTCCGGGAGCGTTTTGGTACTTATTGTGGAAAGTTGGCATTTTGAAGTTTAGAATTTCTTAAGTTTGATTTGAAGAGGACTTTGGTATTTTGATGTCTGTTTGGGATTCCGAGCCTTGGAATAGGTTCGTATTGTGGTTTGTGACTTGTACATAAAATTTGGCATATTCCGGAATGTCTAAGTGGGATTCGGACGCGTTCGCGAAGCATGAATGTTTGAAAGTTAAGAGAGTTTAAGAAATTGAGTTTGATCTTTAATTTTTGGTTTTGATGTTGCAATTCGTTAAATCGAGCCTTTGAACAAATTTACATAGGGTATATAAAACATGTTAGAATTATTGAATGGGGTTCCTTGGACCTCGAGTGAGTTCTGGGGTGGTTTAGGACCACTTTGAGGTCCTTTTGAACTGTTGATATATGATGACACGTGTGTGAACCGCGATTGCGTAAGGTAGGGTCGCGATCACGAACAAGGAATTTCTACTGTTAGTGGTCTGATTTCGGGAGCTTATATCTTGCAATATATAAGGAATTTGAAGATGATCCAAAAATAAAAGTTGTATCCCTTTGAATTTAGTTTTCAGAAAATCAAACGGTTTGTCATTAGGTTTCGTACAAAAAGTTATGGCTATTATACTGAAGGGTATTTGTGATTTGTACATCGCGATCAGGGGAATTTGGCTGCGATCGCAATGAAGGAAACGATACTGGAGCTTTTGTTAGTCGTGATCGCATGGTTAACGACCGCGATCACGATGAAGGAGGCTTGACAGATGTATTAAACATCTAATTTTGAGATTTGAGCTCATTTCTTCATTTTTAAGTTCTTGGAGCACATGTAGGGCGATTTGGGGTGATTCTTGAAGATTGTTTTCGCCGTATATCATACAGTAAGTTATATCTACGTGTTGTAAGTTATATACAAGGATTTTATATGGATTTCAACATGTTTGTAGAAATTGTGGGATTTTGGGAGAAAACCTAAAAATGAAAATCTTGGATTTTTACTACGAAATTGGACATGAAATTAGGAATAAATTATATATTTGAGTTCGTGGTTTTATGGGTAATATTTATCTTCAAAAAATTTTAGAATCCAAGCATGTGGGCCTGGGGGTTGACTTTGTTGACTTTTTGAGCGGAATTCGAAATTGTTATAAATTGAAAAATTACGAGTTTTTGGGTACATTTTGATTATACCTATGAGGGGGAAACTACCTTGTAGGTATTAAATTATTATGTACTACTAGTTGTGGGCGTACACACGAGGTGACGAGAGTCTGTACATAGCTAAAATCATGTTTATGTCCGGGTAGACTTAAGGCTTTATTATGCAATATTTATATTATTTGAACTCAATTTGTTAGTTTAATTACTTGAATTTATAATGAAAATTGATTTGGGATTATCTTAGACCAAGCTTCACCACCTTGAGTTATTTGGCGAGATATTTGATAGTTGGTAAAAGTCATGTTTACTTTATGCTCCTGTTCTTGTGTTGAAAATACGTGGCTCGTAATTTGATAAGTTTCTTCTCTTGATGTGGATCGAGGCGAACGTCTCGGCAGTATATTGAAATGCATCTATGGTTCGCGCCGGTCGACCTTCGGCAATGTACACATTATTCTAGATTGGTTGTACGACCTCGGCATAACTCATGCGTAGTGTCGCTAGGAGCCTGAATATTCATGAATCTCCCTTTTGATTAAGACTTGGTATTTACATAATATTCTTTATCTATCTGAGATAGCGCTTGATATTCCTTATCTGTAAAAGATAGCACTTGATATTCCTTACTTGGTTGGGATAGCGTATCATATTGAGGGATTTATACGGTCACTGAAATTGGAGGATTTTGTTAGTCACAATTCTTGCCTCATTATTGTTGTTGTGTTTCATATCTATTTATAATTTATTATGTTGATTTATTAGACCACTAGTAAGTGCCGATGTCAACCCCTCGTCATTACTTCTCCGGGGTTAGGCTAAATACTTATTGGGTACGCGTTGATTTACGTGCTCATGCTACACTTCTGCACTAATTGTGCAGGATCTGACAGGTGCATTTAGTGGTCATCTTGGCGCGTAGGCGCAGCTGCTGAGGGGACTTTATGCTAAGCTGCATTCCATGCTATGTACCACAGCACACAGTGTCTCCATCACATTTATTTATTTTATCCTATCTATTTTATATTCCATCCAAATGTTGTATTATTATCGTACTCCTTAGTAGATGCTCATGCACCGGGTTTTGGGAGTTTCTAGTAAATGTTTATAGCTTTTATCGAATATCGTTACTCATCTTTTGTGCATTATTAATGCTTTATATTTTTATGGTTTTCTACGACTAATTTTCTTTACTTAATAAAACTCATAATTTTTCAAAAGTATTAAAATGAATAATTAAGTTGATAGTTCACCATTAGCTTGCCTAACGACGATGTTGGCCGCCATCACGATCTATTGCATGAATTGGGTCGTGACAACTCACTTTTCCCTATAGCCCACTAATATCAAGACATATAAATATGACCTATTTTAGGTTAGAAACACAACAAGAGAGAAAACATAAGGGTGCAACCATTTTTGAAGCCTTGTGAGAGAGAAAAGTGTGTTCTTTTGCTCTAGAAAATATTTGCTCAGGCAGTCCGCTTCAATTAGTATTTTCTAACTTGTTAACAGTTGGATCGTACTCAAATTTGAACTGGGGGTTCTCAACATCTATTTCTTGGAGTTCAACAGTGGAGATTGGATTTGGAGGCCTGTAACTTCGATTTTGGAGGCGTGAATAGTAGCTCGGTTTTGGGGTGATTTCTCTCTTTTTTTCAATTGTTTTGGTGCAATCTTATTTTTATTGTTTCTCTTGGTTTGGCACTTGATTTGTGGAAAATTTAGAGAATTTTTGTAACTCTTGTTGATTTATTTAGTGGAGCTTTGAGGGCCTTTGGTAACCGTGGTTTTTTACCTTTTCACGTTGAAGGAGTTTTCCACGTAAATTTGGTGTCTCGTATCTTGATTACTTTTGCCTTGTTATTCTTCATTTGCTTGTAGTATAGTTGCTGCTCATATTATCGTTTGTGCCAATTTATTGTCCTCTCTCGGTTCAAGTAGATTGAGAAAGTTTTACCTAGGTATTATTCCACTGCTACTTCATTGTGCACATTGCTTGTGCTTGCTATTTCCCAACAAAGTGATATTCAGAGTTTGTGGTTATATTTGATTGTGTTGATTGTCTATTTGAATGATGGAGTCTAATATGAGCAAGATGGTGTGTTTAAATGGCAATAATTATCATATTTGGAAAGGTAAGATGAAAGATCTTCTATTTGTCAAGAAAATGCATTTACCTGTGTTTGCTTCTAGTAAACCCGAATTTATGTCTGATGAGGAATGGGAATTTGAGCATTTACAGGTTTTTGGTTATATTAGACAATGGGTTGAAGATAATATTCGAAATCATATTGTGAATGAGACACATGCTAGAGGTTTGTGGGAAAAGCTCGAGACACTTTATGCTTCGAAGACTGGCAATAATAAGTTGTTCCTGCTGAAACAATTGATGAATATTCGATACAAAGAGGGCAGTCCTATTTCTGATCATATAAATAATTTTTAGGGTGTCCTAGACCAGCTGTCTAGAATGGCTGTAAGATTTGATGAATAAATACAGGGACTTTAGTTGTTGAATACTTAGCCTGACTCTTGGGTAACTCTTTGAGTTTTTTTGACTAATTCTGCTCCCAGTGGTGTTGTAACTATGGAATATGCTAAGAGTGGTGTCTTAAATGAAGACATGAGGAGGAGATCTCAAGCTTCATCTACTTTATCTTCACACTCCGGCATTTTGGTTACTGAAGACAGGGGAGAAGTAACTTTAGAGGTCAACATGATAGAGGCAAAAGTAGAAGCAAGTCGAGCTCCAGGTACAGAAATGTTACATGCGATCATTGTAACAAGAAAGGGCAGATCAAGAAGTTATGTTTTAAGTTTAAGAGAGAAATGAGACAACAAAAGAAAAATGGCGACAATGAAAATCATGTTGCTACTGTTGTTGATGATGATCTTCTTTTTTGCCCACGATGAAGATATCATTAATTTTGTGCATGATGAGGTTAGCTGGTTATTGGATTCCGGTGCCAGCTCTCATCTCACGCCAAAGAAGGAATCTTTTCTTCTTATACTCTAGGTAACTTTGGAGAGTTAAAAATGGGAAATGATGGTGAGGTTGATGTATTTGGTATTGGTATTGTTTGTTTGAAAACTAACAAGCTCCAGGTTAGTTCTTAACAAATGTCAAGCATGCTCCAGATGTCCGCCTGAATCTAATCTCTGCAGGAAAGCTTGATGATGATGGTTATTATAACATCCTTGGTGGTGGCCAGTGGCAGCTTACTAGAGGCTCAATGGTTGTGGCTCGAAGTATTAAGGTATCTAACTTGTACAAAATGCATGGCTCCATTTCTTTTGACTCAATTAATTTGGTGGAGAATGATTCATCAGATTTATGGCATAGAAGGTTGAGTCATATGAGTGAGAAGAGGATTGATAGTTTGGCTAAAAAGGATTTGCTTTCTGGAGTAAAGCAAGCAAAATTACTGAGATGTGTTCATTGCTTAGCCCGAAAATAGAAAAGAGTTTCTTTTCAGAGTCATCTGCCTTAGAGAAAGCTTAATTTACTGGAATTGGTACATTCTGATTTTTGCAGTCCTTTTAAAGTAAGGTCTCATGGTAGTACACCTTACTTTGTGACCTTTATCGATGATCATTATCGCAAACTCTGGTATTTTCTTTGAAGTCCAAGAATCATGTATTTGATGTGTTCAAGAAATTTCAGGCCTTGATTGAGAGTCAGACTTGGAAGAAATTAAAATGCATCCGCTCAAACAATGGTGGTGAGTATATTGGTCCTTTTGATAATTATTGCAGATCGCAAGGTATTCGTCATCAGAAAACTCCTCCAAAGACTCCTCAGTTGAATGATTTAGCATAGAGGATGAATAGAATTTTAGTTGAGAGGGTTAGATGTTTGCTTTTAGATGCTAAGCTGCCAGACGCCTTTTGAGCAAAAGCACTTAATACTGCTGCTTATGTTATTAATTTGTCTTCTACTATTGCTTTGGATGGTGATGCCCCTGACAGAGTTTGGTTTGGTAAGAATGTTTCTTATGATCACTTGAGAGTCTTCGGGTGTAAGGCCTTTGTGCATGTTCCTGAGGATGAGAGTTCAAAGCTGGATGTTAAAACTAGGCAGTGTATCTTCATTGATTATGGTCGAGATAAATTTGACTATCGTTTCTATGATCCAGCTGAAAAGAAACTTGTTAGAAGCCATGATGTTGTGTTCTTTGAAGACCAGACAATTGAAGATTTTGAAAAGGCTGAGAAGGTTGAGTCTCAAAGCAATGAGAGCTTAGTTGATGTTGATCCAGTTCTTGTGAATAGTCCATCTTAAGAAAATCTTCAAACTAATAATAATCAAGTTGATAATGAAGATGATGATCATGTTCAGAATGACCAGCAAGATGTTATTGATGCTCTAGTGCAAGATGATGTGGTTAACCAGCAACCAACTTCTATTGATGCTCTAGAGAGTTCTCTTAGAAGATCTACTAGAGAGAAAGTACCTTCATCTCGTTATCCTCCTACTGAGTATGTACTCTTGATTGATGGGGGAGAACCTGAAAGTTTTGAAGAGGCCATGGATAGTGAGGAAAAAGAAAGGTGGTTTGATGCTATGAAGGATGAGATGAAATCCTTGCATGACAATCATACATTTTGATCTAGTTAAGCTTCCTAGAGATAGAAAAGATTTGAAAACATGTGGGTTTTTAGGGTGAAATATGAAGATGGTAACCCAGCTCCACGGTACAAGGCTAGATTGGTTGTCAAGGGATTTAATCAGAAAAAGGGAGTTGATTTTGATGAAATCTTTTATCCAGCTGTGAATATGTCATCTATTCGGGTTGTTCTGGGCTTGGTTGTGAGTCTAGATTTAGAGGTTGAGCAAATGGATGTTAAAACGACTTTTCTCCATGCTGACTTAGATGAAGAAATCTATATGGAGCAGCCAGAAAGTTTTGAAGTCAAGGGAAAAGAGAATTTCGTTTGCAAGTTGAAGAAGAGCTTGTATGGTTTGAAACAAGCGCCCAGGAAGTGGTACAGGAAGTTTGGTTCTTTTATGAGTCAGCAGGGCTTCATGAAGACTTCTTCAGACCATTGTGTTTTTGTGCAAATTTCTCTGATGATGACTTTATTATCTTATTACTTTATGTTGATGACATGCTTCTTGTTGGTCCTAATGCTTGCAGGATTCAGAAGTTGAAGCAAGAGTTGAACAAGTCTTTTTCTATGAAAGACTTAGGACCAACAATACAGATTCTTGGCATGCAGATTGTCCGTGACAGAGAAGCCAAAAAGTTGTGGTTATCACAAGAGAAGTACATTCAGAAGTACTTCACAGGTTCAACATGGATATAGCTAATGTTGTTAGCACACCTTTAGCTATGCACTTCAAATTGAGCACGAAGCAATGTCCTTCCAGTGATGATGAGAAGGAAGATATGATGAAACTTCCTTATGCTTCAGTTGTTGACAGTTTGATATATGCAATGATTTATAAAAGACTAGATATTGCTCTCGTTGTTGGTATTGTTAGCCGTTTTCTTTGTAATCCAGGAAAAGAGTATTAGAATGCGGTGAAATGGATAATAAGATATCTTTGTGGCACTTCTAGTCTAAGTTTGTGTTTTGAGAAAGGAAAACCTATTCTTTGTGGTTACACTAATTCATATATGGAAGGTGATGTTGATACTCGCATGTCAACTTCAGGCTACTTGGTTACCTTTGTAGGGGGAGCTGTGTCTTGACAATCTAGGTTGCAAAAATGTGTTGCTCTATGTACTACAAAAGTTGAGATTATTGCCGTCGTTGAAGCTTGTAAAGAGTTGCTCTGGATGAAGAGATTTTTAGGGGAACTTGGCTTTGCTCAAGAGAGGTATGTGCTTTATTGTGACAGTCAAAGTGCTATTCATCTTGGCAAAAACTCTAAAATTCATGGTAGGTCTAAACATATTGATGAGAGATATCATTGGATTAGAGATGTATTGGATTCTAAGTTGCTTGAACTTGAGAAGATTCACACTGATGATAATGGTTTGGATATGTTGACTAAAGCTCTGCCAAGAGGAAAGTTTGAAGAGTGTTGCATGATCTTCGGGATGGCGGTCTCCTCCACATAGTCAGAAGGGAGAGAGTTGTTCGGTTTTTGGGTTTTTTCCTTCCTATGTTGATAAATAAAATACCTCCTGGACCTAGCCCACTTTGTTCTATAGCCCACTATTATCAAGACATATAAATATGACCTATTATGCAGGTGGTGTTCAAAGCTGGTCAAAGGTTACAAGATATGAGTTCCTACAAGACATATAAATACTATTATGCAGGATGGAAATAACTCAAACATTCTTGTAACCTTTGCAAGCCTTTGTGATATATTACACATGAGTCCCTTCTAAATTTCCTCTTGTTCTTTATTTTGAATGGATGGAAAGGCCGGTCCATGTATGAAAATAGAGTAAACATACGGTTGACTTTTACAACTTAAGTCTTTTTGAAAGAGACTAAGTGTCTCATTTCTTACAGATTTCTCTTTGGATGCAACTTATTCAACTTGATTTTATACAATATAGATAACGAAATAAAACGGGTCATCACATTCTCCCCCTCTTAAACAAACGTTCGTCCTCGAACGATTCAAGAAGCATACCTGGAATTTCAAAGAGGTGAGGATATCTGCTCCGCATCTCTTGCTCAGTTTCCCAAGTAGCCTCTTCCAAGGACCGACCTCTCCACTGAACTTTCACTAAAGCTATTTCTTTGGACCTCAACTTCCGAACCTGACGATCCAGAATTTCCACTGGCTCCACCTCATAGGTCAAGCCATCATCCAAATGAATCGTGCTGAAGTCCAAAATATGAGACGGGTCTCCAATATACTTCCTGAGCATAGAAATATGAAATACTGGGTGTACACTCGACAGATTGGGTGGCAAAGCAAGCTCATACGCCACCTCCCCAACTCGACGAAGTACTTCAAATGGCCCAATAAATCGAGGACTCAATTTCCCTTTCTTTCCGAACCTCATAACACCTTTCATGGGCGAGACTTTCAGCATGACTTTCTCACCAACCATGTAAGACACATCTCGAACCTTTCTATCAGCATAGCTCTTTTGCCTCGACTGTGCTGTACGAAGCCTCTCCTGGATTACCTTCACCTTTTCTAGAGCATCTTGAACTAAATCAGTCCCCAATAGCCTAGCTTCGCTGGGCTCGAACCAACCAACCGGAGATCTACACCGTCTCCCATACAGAGCCTCATACGGAGCCATCTGAATACTTGACTGATAGCTATTGTTGTAAGCGAACTCTGCGAGTGGCAGAAATTCATCCCATGAACCTCTGAAATCGATAGCACAAGCACGCAACATGTCCTCCAGGATTTGAATGGTACGTTCGGACTGCCCATCCGTCTGAGGATGAAATGCTGAACTCAATTCCACTTGAGTACCCAACTCCCTCTGCAAGGCCTTCCAGAATTGCGAGGTGAACTGAGTACCTCTATCAAAAATGATAGAAACTGGAACACCATGCAGCCGACCAATCTCTCAGATATAAATCCTTGCCAGCCGTTCTAAAGAATAGGTGGTACACACAGGGATGAAATGTGCGGACTTGGTCAGCCGATCCACAATCACCCATATAGCATCGAACTTCTTCAAAGTCCGTGGGAGTCCAACCACAAAGTCCATAGTGATCCGCTCCCATTTCCACTCGGGAATAGCTATCTGCTGAAGTAAACCACCCGGCCTCTGATGTTTATATTTTACTTGCTGACAGTTGAGACACCGGGATACGAATCCCACAATATCCTTCTTCATCCTTCTCCACCAGTAATGTTGCTTCAAATCCTGGTACATCTTTGCGGCACCCGGATAAATAGAATACCGTGAGCTATGGGCCTCCTCCAGAATCAACTCCCGGAGACCATCCACATTAGGTACACAAATTCGACCCTGCATCCTTAACACTACATCGTCGCCGACGGTCACATCTTTAGCATTATTATGCTGGACTCTGTCCTTGAGGACAAGCAAATGGGGATCGTCATACTGGCGCTCCCTGATGCGATCGTATAAGGAAGACCGAGAAATCACGCAAGCCAACACCCGGTTAGATTCCGAGATGTCTAGTCTCACGAGCCTATTGGCCAAGGTCTGAACGTCCATGGCAAGTTGTCTTTCACCGACTGGAATATAGGCGAGACTGCCCATACTGGCAGACTTTCTACTCAAGGCATCAGCCACCACATTGGCCTTTCCCGGGTGATATAATATGGTGACATCATAGTCCTTTAACAGTTCCAACCACCTCCTCTGCCTCAAGTTTAGCTCCTTCTGCTTGAACATGTATTGAAGACTCTTATGATCCGTGAACACTTCACATGGCACGCCATATAAGTAGTGCCTCCAAATCTTCAAGGCATGAATTATGGCTGCCAATTCTAAATCATGCACCGAATAGTTTTTCTCATGAATCTTCAATTGTCTCGAAGCATAGGCAATAACCTTGCCCTCTTGCATTAACACTGCACCAAGCCCAATACGAGAAGCATCACAATAAACCGTGTAAGACCCTGAGCCTGTGGGCAAAGCTAACACTGGTGCCGTCGTCAGAGCTGTCTTGAGCTTCTGGAAGCTCGCCTCACACTCTTCCGACCACCGAAACTGGACACCCTTCTGAGTCAACTTAGTCATCGGGGCTGCAATCGATGAAAAACCTTCCACGAACCGACGATAGTAGCCTGCCAGTCCCAAGAAACTCCGAATCTCTGTGACTGATACCGGCCTAGGCCAGTTCTTGACCGCCTCATTCTTTTTCGGATCAACCTGAATACCCTCTTCCGATACAATATGGCCCAAAAATGCAACCGAACTCAGCCAGAATTCACATTTTGAAAATTTAGCGTACAGCCGGTTATCTATCAAGGTCTGAAGAACCACCCTGAGGTGCTGTGCGTGCTCCTCCTGGCTGGGGGAATATACCAGGATGTCGTCGATGAAAACTATCACGAACGAATCCAGGTAAGGCCTGAACACTCGGTTCATCAGGTCCATAAAAGGTGCTGGGGCATTTGTCAGCCCGACGGACATAACCAAGAATTCGTAATGCCCGTACCGAGTGTGGAAAGCTGTCTTAGGGACATCGGATGCTCTAATCTTCATCTGGTGGTAACCAGACCTCAAATCAATTTTTGAAAATACTCTGGCACCTTGGAGCTGATCAAACAAATCATCGATCCTCGGTAATGGGTACTTATTTTTGATTGTAACTTTGTTCAACTGTCGGTAATCGATGCACATTCTCATTGACCCGTCCTTCTTTTTAACAAACAACACGGGCGCACCCCAAGGTGAAACACTGGGTCTAATGAAACCCTTCTCGAGCAAGTCTTGCAACTGCTCTTTCAATTCTTTTCATTCCGGCGGGGCCATGTGATATGGCGGAATAGAAATGGGTTGAGTGCCCGGAGCCACATCAATGCAGAAATCGATATCCCTGTCAGGGGGCATTCCCGGCAGGTCGGAGGGAAAAACCTCGGGAAACTCGCGGACCACAGGCACAGACTCAATAGAGAGGACCTCGGCACTGGAATCACAGACATGAGCCAGATAAGCCAAACACCCCTTCTCGACCATACGTCGAGCCTTCACATAAGAGATAATATTACGGGTGGAATGATAAGGAGTCCCTTTCCACTCCAAACGGGGCATATCCGGTAAGGCTAAGGTCACAGTCTTGGTATGGCAATCCAGGATGGCGTGGTAAGGTGATAGCTAGTCCATCCCTAATATGATATCAAAATCAACCATATCCAAAAGTAATAAATTCACACGGGTCTCAAGACCCCCAATCACTACCACACAGGAACGATGGACTCGATCAACCAAAATGGAATCACTCACCGGTGTGGACACATAAACAGGAATACTCAACGAGTCACTAGGCATGGCCAGATATGGTGCAAAATAAGATGAGACATAAGAGTAGGGAGACCCTGGATCAAATAAGGCTGAAGCCTTGTTGCCACAAACCAGAACCGTACCTGTAATCACGGCATCTGAAGCCTCTGCCTCGGGTCAGGCTGGGAAAGCATAACATCGGGGCTGAGCCCCACCACCCTGAGCCACATCTCTTGGATGGCTTGCTGCTGGCTGACCCCTACCTCTGTCGGCCTGAGTTCCACCTCTAGTACCTCTACCTCCATTTCTAGCACCTCTACCTCCACCTCCAGCTAGTTGAGCGGGCTGCGGAACATCAGGTGCCTGAGTCATAGCACGAGAATCCTGGTGTGGAGAGTTACTTAAGGCACGACGGCAATATCTAGCAATGTGCCTTGTGTCACCACAAATAAAACAAGCCCTCGATCGTTAACCCTGGGAACTCTGGAGAGGTGATGCACTGATGGGTTGCTGATTAAGGTACTGCATCTGAGTACCGCGGTGACCTGAAGCACCGTGAGAAACCTGGAGAGCTGAATGGAAAGGCCGAGGGGGATGGTCTCTATCATATGAATCTCTGTTTCCAGATGAGGCACCCATGAATCTGCCGGAATGACGGGGTCTCTTATCCGACCCACGACCACTCCCATG
>MCJB01052750.1:15091-34623 GCA_002018475.1 Nicotiana obtusifolia | reverse complement strand
GGGGGGGGATGGAATGCTTAAATTTTAAAAGCATATGAAATGTGATTGATCTTTTAGTTGCCATGTGCAAGCCTGTCTTGTCTTTGATTTTAAGTAAATTGTATATTGGCTAATGTCCATGTTGTGTAATGTCTCCAAATCTTTTCTTCGCCCCCCTTGAAATGATATGGACAAGCCAGCAGCACAAATCATATATTACAAGTGAAAGGCATATTTATATATGGACAAAACCTCCAACTGTAAACTGTAAGTGAGGTCTCTTGCACTGCAGCTTTGTTATTTATTCTACCTTCTCTCTTTTCAAAAACTTCATCATACTTGGCAGCACAGCAGTCCGGTCTACAAAGCATCCCGCGTTCACTCTAAGGGGGTGTGATGTAGGCAGTCTACTATGATGTAAACATTTAGTGGCTGATTTCACGGCTCGAACCCGTGACATATACTCGAGAGAAAAAAAAAAAGGGAAAAAAAAGCGAGTTGATTATAGCATTTTGTGACAGTATCTTCACCAGCAAAGTGTTATTACATAGGATAAGCTTTTTATGGTCAATTAATTCAGCATAAGCTTTTTATGGTCAATTAATTCAGCATGTTTGGGATAACAAGAATGAAAATAAGATCTATGTTTAAGCAATCAAATCATCTGGTTCAGATTTGCCAAATCCTAACTTTGATATAATTTCAAAATACTAAGGGAAAATAAATTCAATAGACATTCTGTAACTTCACCTTATTCACATCTACAAAAGCACATTTATATAAGGACAAAACTCAACAAACTGCACTATAGCTTTTTCCATTTATTCTCCCTTCTCTCTGTTCAACACCTTCATCATACTCATAAAAGAAAGAAAACAAAAGAAAGAAAGTGGCAAGTCAATAATACAATTTATTAGCACAAAGAATTAGCTTGTTATAGTCAATAAGCACGTTTGGAATCACAAAAAATGAAGATATGATCTATGTAATAAACCAGAGCCTTGCTAACAGGGTTCATGCACAATCTTATTAATATTAACGCTCGGCCAGTGACGGATCTAGACTAGACGTAGCGGGTCCAGAACCTACCGAAACCAGAGACGGAGTCAGAATTGAAAGCCTATGGATATTAAATCTTTTAAGTTACTGGATTTTGAATTAATAATTAGTACATATTCAATGAACTTCTTAAGACAAATATATGGTTGGGAATTGTGACCAAAACTACTAGGTTAAGCTGAAGTTCTACTCTCCCTTCGGCCCCGACTATAACTAGCTCAGACTCTATACATAAATAATAACTCACTCCTAGCTAGGGGAGTAGGAGGAACTTGTAGAAGCACTAATTCTTCAAACTAAAATTTAATTTTAAACAAAAAGACCAAATAAGAGAAAATTTTAACAAGCTTACATGTAATCCAAAAAAATAACTCATAAGTGGAAGAAAAGGGAGACAGACATCTATTCAAGCTCAAATCCTTTAACTGTCCATAGATTAATGCTCTCCTTAAAATCAAGCCTCTACCTACAGGTTAAGAGAAAAACTGTTTCAGATTAATAAAAAAATAGTAACGATAAAGTTATTTTCGTGTAGTCGATCACGAATCCAAGTTTGAGGAACATATAAAAGTCATCTTCATATACCTTCCAATAACACTGGTGAATAGGAAGGTCCCTTGCAGTTTTTAACCATTTGCTTAGGTAATTTTCCTGTCCACTTTTGTTATTGGAAAGTACAAGAAGATAGCTTTTTATAATATGATGAAACTATAGATACCACAGATTTCTCAGATAACTGAGTTTTTGATTTAAGCTTTTGATTTGCGCTCTCACTTGTTTGAATGGAACAAGAGGTGATCAATATGGATATTTATTCGCAACTTTTTTTGTTACACTAAAACAATTAATATAAGAGATATGTTTTTTTATATACACATTTATCACTCAACTGTGATGCTTAGTTATATGTACTGTCACTTTAAATTGTACTCTTTTCGATCCACAATAAATGTTTATTTTATCTTTGGCATACCGATTAAGAAAATACGAACTTTTAGAGAAAAAAAATGTATTCTCTAAATTAACCTTAATAAATCTTAACCTTGACACATTGAAATATGTAAATAAGGGCAAATTTTGAAGAAATAAAATTAATTCCTTCTTAATTATGAATGTGACGACCCGACCAGTCGTCTCATGAGTTATCGCTCCGTTTTTCCCATTCTGCCTTGTTATGCTTCGTTATGTCGTTTGGGATGTGTGTGCATAATAGTTTAGAAGACTCCGAGATTCTTAGGCTTGAATCTTACGCGAATTTGGTGTTGAGAGGTTGTTTTGAGCGTTCCGAAGGTTGGAACGAGTTTGAATAATGTTATGGGATAAGTTGGCATGTTTGGTTGAGGTCCCAGTGGCCTCGGGTGAGTTTAGGGTGGCTAAGCGGACTGTACCGCCCTTGGAAAAGTTGCAGAAAAACCAGAAGTTGCAATTTTGTAAAAGAATAAAGAGACATCGCAAACCCAGCATGCGAACCGCAAACCACACACCCAGATCGCAAATCCAGACAGTTTTCTAGGCAAAGAATGACGTCAAGAATGCGGTCAGGAATGCGTTCGCATTTCCACAATGCGGACCGCATATCCACCACACTGAGACCGCAGATCGAGACAGATTTCTGGACAAGATCCATGTCTAAAATGCGGTCGCATTTCTAAAATGCGAACCGCATATCGTACATTGAAATCGCAGACCAAAATAGATTCTGAACAAAAATCAACATCAAAAATAAAAAGATAACATGATCACTTACCGTGGAGCAAAGAGAGTAACTACTGAGATTAAGTATAAACACCGAGTACAGTAAGTCTTTTGCTGATTTCAGTGAATAAGTTGGTGCCAGGAGGCTGTACTCATTTAGAGTTTCAAGAATTGCTCCTTTTTTCTCCTCGAGATCTATAATTGTAGGAATAAGTGCAAAATAACTTTATCAATCTCAAAACATAAGTTGCAGTTGCACACTAAAAAGCTCCTTTTCACAGTCATTAAAAATTTAAAAAGTAAGAGGTGTCATTGGATTTCTTTGAAAATTAATCACCTTTTTTCGGTGGATGACCTAGCAAGAAGATTTTTAGGAATTTATTTTTCTAAACTTTTTCAGTAAACTAAGAAGAAAAATTAGCTAAATCATTTCCATCCATATCCTTAACAGATTCAATTTTAATATGATTGCCAGCTTTGAACCAGATAAAATAAATAAGGGCAACCCGATGCACAAGACATTCTGAGAAAGGACCGCATCCCAAGGGATGTGATGTAAACATTCTACCCTTTCAAATCCGTGACCTGTAGGCACACAGAAACAACTTATCGTTGGTTTAAGGCTCCTTGGATAAATAGATAGATTTAAAAAATAAGCAAAGCAAAGTAGACATGATCATGATAGATTATACTATAAAGATATAAATAACGAGCAAACATAATTTAATTATAGCTAAATAGCTATAAAAGACCAGAGAAAATTATCATATTTTACCCTGAAAATGTGGAACATGGAGAAAATGCATATAGAGTACCTCCCCTCAACTGCTACCACCTCTTCTACATGACCTTTGCAGTTTTTTTCATAAATAACCAAGAGTTTTTCACACGTTTGAACTTATTTTTTCTCCCTTTACATAGTCACCTTTTGCTTACTTTCTCACTTTGTCAAAATCAAGAATAAAATTCAGAAGAACATGAGAACTTATTCACATCTCTTGCTCTTCCTATGTTTGTCCTTTTATCTATCTTTTTCAAGTAATAATTCTCTCCCTATGTTTTTTCAATGTTTTTAAAGCTTTCTATATGTAAGAATTTATCAAAATATTTAGACAAGTTTTCTAATGTTGTTTATGTTATATGCAGATGGAACTCAACTAATTATAGTGAACAATTGCAAAGAAAGCATATGGCCTGGAATTCTTGGAACAGCAGGACACGAGACGCCGAGCAATGGGGGATTCCATCTCAACATTGGCCAACAAGTAACACTTGAAATTCCTGAGCTATGGTCAGGAAGAATATGGGGTAGACAAGGTTGTTGTTTCGATGAAAATGGTAAAGGATCGTGCCAAACGGGGGATTGTTCCGGCCTTCTGAAATGTTCAGGGGCCGGAGGAATCCCCCCTGCAACGCTTGTTGAGATGACATTAGGAACTTCAACTAATACAAGACATTATTATGATGTTAGTTTAGTTGATGGATTTAACATTCCTGTTTCTATGATTCCGATTGGTGGTATTGCTGGTTGTGGTGTTGCTGCTTGTGAAACTGATCTGAATCAGTGTTGTCCTGAATATTTAGCAGTAAAGAGCAAAGGTAAAGTTATTGGATGTAAAAGTGCTTGTCTTGCTACGAACTCTCCAAAATACTGCTGCACCGGAGAATTTGGTAATAAGAACACTTGCAAACCAACCGCGTTTTCCCGACTTTTTAAGACTATTTGCCCCAGGGCTTATAGCTATGCTTTTGATGAATCTACTGGACTTAAGAATTGTAAGGCGCCGCGGTATCTCATTACCTTTTGTCCTCCCAATTAAGGGATCGAGCATCTCCATTGTCGCGGTCCAGTGCACCGTTAAGAAAATAGATCTTGGGCCTAACATGTACGTTCAAGTGTTTGTTCAGTGTTAATTCAGTGTATGTAATATTTTGTATTTTTCTTATTAGTCTGTGTATTCTGTGTTTTACCAACAAATAATTCTGAATCAATATTTACAACTGATGGCTAATGATATCTGATGTCTCCAATTTTTATCTAATATGTCATGCATTAGCCCATTGGCTTATTGTCTATTTCACTTTTCCTAATCCAAAGGCTATAAGTGGCTTATAACAATGACTAAAGGTTTTACCAAATGAAATTCAATTCTAAAACTAGGTTAGTTAATAATAAAAAAGTAGATAGCACTTCTATTCTTTTCCCTCGCGCAGCTGGTCGTCCTGGACTTGAACCAAAGACCTCGATAATGAAGTAAATTAGTTTGTCATAAAAGATGGCTGCCTACGTTCACGGAGTTGTAGAAAGAAGCAAAAAATTTTAACTTTCTTTAGAAGCACTAACTTAATTTTTCAAACAAAAATATCTTTACTTAAGTTTATAGTATATATGAATTTATCGCCTCACATGCTCTATCTCTGAAAACTTTAATTCAAGTCTATTACAATAAATATTTAAGATCATTTATCTATTTAAATAATAGTGATTAATTGCAAAGTTAATCTTAGATGCCCTTATTCGTAATTTGACTATTAGAACACTATTTTCAAAGATTTTCAAAGACAAATTGTTTCACTAAATATTGAAAAAAAAACTTCTTAAATAATTTAGCCGAACATAAATTGCTACTTTTTCAAAATACCACCTTTCAAAGTTTGAAACTCCATTTGAGAAGAAGTCATTTCAAATAACAAACATTGGAAGTTTTGTCAAACGGCCCTTATGTTGGTTGGTAATCTTCAGTTGGGCCTATTGTATTATAGTGGAGGAAGTGCACATATAGCCACCCTTCTCCTTGCAAAAAAAGTCAACATCTTGTTTATCCCGTCCTTAAGTATGCATTTCATTATTTGGATTGAAGTTGAAAAAGAGTATTTAAAAATTAACGACGAATATATTTTTTTTAATTTGAATTTTTACTCTAATATAAAGTAAATTATACTGAGCTGTTATTGTTCCAAGCATAACAAAATACCACTAAAATATAGAAACAATTCAAAGCTTAGTGGAGTTTTTACTTATTGCTAAGTAAACGAATTCTCTTTGCTTTAAAGATGATAACACTATGGTCCTATTAACATATTCCTCATGTCCAAATCTTTGTCTCTTCAACTAGGATAACAAACGCTTGTATCATAGAATAGCGTTTCTTTTATGAAATTCCTTTCTTCATGTTTTAGCATACATGCTCATGCGACAATAATTATTTTAAATTAACAAAAAATTAAGCCGTCGCTGAAACTCAATAGCTTGACTAATTTAGATTTGCACCTGGAGGATGAAGGTTGTTCCTTACTAGAATATTTTTTTACTTTCATGGCTCGAATCAGAGTTTTATAGTTAAAGGTAGAGAAATTTTAATCGTTATGTCGCGATATCGAGGGTCATGCAACAGTACTGTACCAAGTTTGCTCAACTAGTGTGACGAATATTTAAATAGCATTATGTTACAATTCCCTCCAAAAAGCAAAGAGCATATCTTGATAGAAAGAAAATTCCATAGGCAGTCCAATTATTATTTAAAAATCCAAAAAAGAAAACGGGGTGAAAAACAGTTGAGCTACCAGTATAGCTTCAGATTAGAAACTCATATTCGGTATGAATATTTGGTGGACGAACTTTCACTTTTTGACCTCTCATTAATTTACAGCTTTTTATTCTCCACAAATAAAATGAAAGTTTATGCTTAATTAACTTCAAATTTAATAAGGTTGGATTTTCCAAATTCAAAGTTTTCATAAATGGAAACTGCCGAGCAGCTAGCAGTTTGTAATTTTTACACGAAAACACTACTTTAACTAGTGGTATTAAAACTCAATTTAATGAATTCGTTAAGTCATAATTAAGTGTGATATAATTAATCCAAGACAGTGTTTATCTACATGTAAAAGTTTAATTAGGTACAGCTATTTAGTTGCGTTGCAAAGCTGCTAGTCAACCATTTTCACATCCACTATGTCTCCTGAAAGATAAAAATAAAAATAAAAATATATAAAATGAGGAAAAAAATAAATAAATGCTAGTCTATTTAAAGCTAGAACCCTCCAAATATCTTGAAAGTCTAAGTTGGCATGAGCATTCCATTTGCGTCAGCTATCTATTACCAAAACTTGACACATGGGAGGGGCCAAAATAAAATGATTATAATTTAAACACAACTTAATGCATATACGTTTATGTTATCACATAAAATTTAACTTGAACATGATAATTTCACATATAAATTCGTCATAGAAAATGTGTCTGATGCGGAAGCCATTACTATAATAGAGCAGAAAGAAGTCTCGTAATTAAATTGATTTCTCTTACCTTGCCCTATTATATGTTACTGCGGCTCTAATGATGGAAAAATTGTGTGGAAACAGTAAACCTAATGTGTAAGGCTGTTTAAATTTTTAATTTGATACGTCCGTCAAATAACAAATGGTCGAAATTTGTCCATTATTTGATCTCCTTATATGGTCTTGAGCAATCCTCATCTCATAAGCTAGCTTTTGGGGTTGAGTTAGGCCCAAGGTTCATTCTTCATGGTATCAGAGTCAGGCCTATTCCAATTATTGTTACCGATGTTGGGCCCCTATTTATGTTGTCCACGCTCCAGAGTGCAGGCCTGGGCATGAGGGGGTGTGTTGAGTTGTCCCACATCGGTGGGATTTGAGGTCTTTGGTCTCCTTATCTGGTCTTGAGCAATCCTCATCTCATAAGCTAACTTTTGGGGTTGAGTTGGGCCCAAAATCCAGTTATCACATTATTTAATAATTAAATTATGGATTTAACATAATATTGACCACATAATAAGAAAAATCTTACATATAAAACGTGTAAGGAGCAATTAAATTATATATAGTCAAGATGACGAGAGAGCTGAATCGAAACTTTTTCCTTGGCCCTAACAAATTGACACAAATAATATGCCACTTGTATCATATAGTTTACTAATCCTGTCATCTATGCCTAAAAGTGATCCAAGTAACCTAATAATGAGGTGGATACATGGACCCCACTCTAATGACTCACACAAATTATTATTAAAAAATGTTAGTAGAAAAGATTAAAATAGTTGGTAGAGTTAAGTAACCAATCTTTGCATGTAAACGTGGCGTATAATCTTAATATTCCACGTAAATATGTCCACCTTATAAAATTAATGCAAATTGGGGTTATAGCTGAATATAAATTAGGGTTTTCTATGCATTAAACGGTAGTTGTGAACAGATAAACGACCTCATTCTCTCATTAGATCATAGTCAAAAAAACGTTCCCTTTACAAAAACCTACAATCCTTATATTCACTACTCTTTTACTCAACCAAAACCATTTCTTGATTTCAAAGTTTCCTTATAAAAAATACAAATTAACACCAAAAAGTTTGAAGATAATAATCAGAAAGTTAAAAATGGAGTCTGTTGTTTCTGAATTCGAAGGAATTCTCTTGAAAAATTCTGATCCTTTTTGTTACTTCATGTTAATGGCTTTCGAGGCATCGGGGCTTATTCGATTTGCTCTATTGCTGATGTTATGGCCGATAATTCGAGTTTTCGAGCTATGTGGAAAAGGTGATGTTGGATTAAAACTTACTATTTTTGTTGCTACAGCAGGAATAAGAATATCTGAGATTGAAGCAGTGGCTAGAGCTGTTTTACCTAAGTTTTATTTTGATGACATTAATATGGAGGCTTGGAAGATATTCAGCTCATTTGATAAGAGATATGTGGTGACAAAAACACCAAGAATTATGGTGGAGAGATTTGTGAAAGAACATTTACGAGCTGATGATGTTTTTGGTACTGAACTTGTTGTTAGCAAATCTGGATTTGCCACTGGATTTATTAAAGATGAGTTTGACTCGATTTCAGATCGAATTGGTGCATTATTTGGTGATGAACAACCTAGCTTAGGCCTTGGTTGTTCTAGACTCCTTTCTTTGTGCAAGGTACGTATAAAAAATTTCTAGTATAGTAGTAAGTATATTTACCAAAAATTATAATATCTCAAACAAAATGATAGAAAATGATTTTTTCTTTTAATGCTAGCATTGATCATGTAAATAAAAATAGGATTTAACTTATTTACACTAACAATAGAATAAATTTTTATACTAGTTGTTTGATTTAACCTATTATTGTAGGCTACCCTACCTTATTCTTGCATTTACTAATTCATTTATTATGGGCACTTGCCTATTTTTTTTTATTTTAGATTACTTGATTGTATAAAGTTTTTAACACTATTACATACAAGTTAAACTCGTAAATATATTATTACAAATAATTTGGGAATTTCTTTGACCAAACAAGTTTGACCAGTCCGGTCAATAGTTTGTCGAAATTGGCGACCAAATAGCGACCAACCTTGGTCGCTAATGTATTTAAAATTATTATTTTATTATTTTCACCAGTTTAGCGACCAACGCTGGTCGCTTTTTTTGACAGACCAACGTTGGTCGCTAATTTTGGTCACTTTTTACCGGATTTCTAGTAGTGAGTATTATATACTAACAAGTTTCTTAACATGTTATAGCGCATAATTTGTCTTATTTTATAAATCAGTAATCTTGCATTACTTTTTATGAATGGTTACCTAGTTAACTAATAGTGAAAATATTCTTAATTACAAGTTAAACTTATTTTTAAAAATGTTGCATGTAACAGGAACAATCACAACCACCATTTTTGAGCAGCAAAAATGAGGACCACCACCACCTTATTATCAAGCCATTACCAGTAATTTTTCATGATGGTCGTCTTGTTATTCGTCCAACACCATTTTCATCTCTAATAATCCTTCTATGGATTCCATTTGGCATTATATTGGCTATAATTCGAATTGTCATTGGCTTAATATTTCCATTTTGGATAGTCCCATATTTAACTCCTTTATTCGGTGGCAAAATCATTGTTAAAGGAATACCACCACCACCAGCCTCAACCACCAACTCGGGTGTGCTATTCGTCTGTACTCACCGAACTCTCATGGACCCTGTCGTCCTTTCCACAGTACTTCAGCGTAAAATCCCTGCAGTAACTTACTCAATCTCCAGATTAACCGAAATTTTATCCCCAATACCAACAATCGGTTTGACAAGAATTCGAGACATAGACGCACAAAAAATCAAACGTCAACTCGAACAAGGAGATTTAGCTGTTTGTCCTGAAGGAACAACATGTAGGGAACCATTTTTATTAAGATTCAGTGCACTTTTTGCAGAATTAACCGATCGTATAGTGCCAGTGGCTATGAACTACAGAGTTGGGTTTTTTCATGCAACAACAGCTAGGGGATGGAAAGCAATGGACCCAATTTTCTTTTTTATGAACCCTAGACCTGTTTATGAGGTAACATTCTTGAATCAGTTGCCAATGGAAGCCACGTGTTCATCTGGGAAAAGTCCACATGATGTTGCAAATTATGTTCAAAGGATTTTGGCTGCAACATTAGGGTTTGAGTGTACAAATTTTACGAGGAAAGACAAGTACAGAATTCTTGCTGGTAATGATGGAATTGTATCACAAAATTCCAGCACTAATTATGGGATTAAGAAATTGGTATGCATGTTTTTACATGTGGTGGGCACAAGAAAGAAGATGATTATGAGCTTCTTTTAATTAGTGATATATTTTACTTTGTAACATTTAAGTTTTTATTCTTTTAATTATTATTTTCACCGGAAGTGTTGAATAATTAATGTACATTATTGCTACTGCTAGTGTAATTATTTTTACAATTTTCATTAAGAGAGAGTTCTTGTTTTGTTTTACTTATTGAATAAGTTTTTGTTCCCTATTTAATTCTTGCAATTTGATCTAATAATATAAGTCAAATTAAAGTAGTCAACGAATTTATTACTTATCAACCTTGGTAGTATATATCCACTACTAATATATGTATTCGATTTGGAAATTTCTTTTATTTACGGTTTCCATTTTTGTACTCGCACTGTAATATCTCGAGCACTGACAACAAGACACCACTAGTCCCTAAATATTTTATTTAAATCTTCTATAACAAAATATCATATAATTTATGAAACATGTTGTAAACTCAAATCCACAACACAAAATAAATGTGGAAAATAATTGGTTTAATTCATAAACTCAAGAATCAATCATTATAATAACAGAAACTAAAACTAAGAAGGAGATTTAGAGAAGAAGGATAGAGAGAGCCGAGGGAGAACAGAAAGAGATAGTCCAGAGGAAGAAGTCAGAAGAACGGAGAGGAGAGGGGAACATAGTTCTCAACAATACGCATAATCTCAAAATCATCGACCACTACTCTTTTAATAGATAGTTCTTGGACTCACTGTTCAACCCGGATCCCAAATTAACCTGACCTTATTGCTTGTTCTCGGCTCAATAGCTCTTCTCAGTCCGATAGCTATTTATATATTGATATCCTTATTGGACTGGGATTGATACATAACAAAACTTGATAACTTTTTCTTGATAGGGAGAATATGACTTAATAAAAAAAATTAATTAACACAAGGTCCCTAAATTGATCATCAGATCAAACATTCTATAAATTATAATTACTCGGTTCCGAAATCGTCCCATATACATTATATATGCATCACAAGTTATATAGGCATATAAGAAACAGTGGAACAACAAATCATCAAATAGAAATACAACAATATAATACCTCGTATCACAATAACAATATTCATCCGTATCGTTCTGTACTGACATAATAATAATATCCATCCATATTGCTCCCCCAGCACAATAATAATATTCATCTGTATCGCTCCGTCATGACATAATAACAATACCCATCTGTATCGCTCTGCTCTGACACAATAACAATATTCATCCGTATCGTTTCGCACCCTGCAATAATAACAATATCAATCACCATCGCACTCAACAACATTAAAGACGAAACAACAACAAAAATTAAATAACTTTTACACTATTAAGGTAAAAAACTTATACTCAAAGGATAAATATACCTTATAATTCAGCTACTATTTCATAAAATATCGTCAAAATATTAGCTTCCTCGGTTTCTTGCTTTGTTCAAAACTCACAAATCAAAATTGTCTGCTCATCACATCTCAAATATATACAAATTATATGTAAACATTGCAAGACATGCAAATGAACTCTTAAGCAAAATGTCGTGCGTGAGGTGATGGTTGATAGACATTAGAAATTCATGAAAAATTAGGAAAAGTCTTAAATATTACAATTGTCCATTATGAAATTATTTATTGAAGATGCGTTTTATATTTTGAAGGAAATAAAAGTCTATTAATATTTTAAAGATATTTTAAACGATCAATATTTAGTGTGAAACATTCATGCTTTTATAATAATATAGACATAGATATAAATATTGATTTAAGAAATTCAATCACAGTAAATTATCAAAAATTTAAAGATGATACTATAATGGATGGTCTTGAATTATTATCCCATGCTTGCCGAGAAGCAAACCTTTTGTCTCCCGCTTGCCTTATGGGCAAAGCTTTTTAAACTTAAAAGTTTGTCCATGGGACAAACGGGGTCAAAAGTTCAAGACCACCGCATCCAAAGTCATTCATATAATTGACCCATTTTTATCTTATTCGTTTGAGCGCATTAGATCTAATTATTTCAATAATATTATTATCATCATATTGCTTCTCTATGCAATGACTTTAGAAAAAAAAATTATGACATTAAAGAAAAAGAATCATGGGGTCAGTGAATAGCATTTGAGTGACTCAAAAATATTATAACTAAATAGTTTGTAATATAAATAACCTGAATAACAAGGTTGAAATTATCTATTCTTTATTTCCTTGTTAGGTTTCTTGGCATGTTATAGGTAAACCATAAAATGTTCTAAGTTTTATAAATTAAAATATTCAACCCAAATAAAAATTATATGTATAATTTTATCCCAATTCTTTAATTTACGACAAATTCACTCATCTAGACCCTTCAATATGAATGCCTGCTGCTTCCCTTTAGCTTCTGATTGGCTTTCAATCTATGGCGGCTCCCCATAAATAAATTAGAAATTATTAAAGGCTTCATTAAAGGCTTTCATAAATAAAACTTCATTATATATAAAACTTCATTAAAGGCTTTCATAAATAAATTAGAAATCATTTCGTTAGTGAATGAACTTTAATATTGTCTCGTTTTGTAATTTGACACTTAAAAGAACTTTCAAGAAAGTTTGATCAAATACTATTCGTTTATCAAATACTTAAAAATATACTTCTCATATGAATTATGATGAGTATAAATTATTCATAAAATTTTAATACATAAAAATAAAATTTTAAAATAAAATACGAATGACAATATTCTTTTTTTGCATTTTTATAACATATCTTACAGGAAGGAGAATTTACTGAAAATAAAAAAAGAAGACAAAAAGCCAAAAAAAATGAAGAAAAAAGTAATTGGTGTGTCCATGACGTTCATATGCGGATCGAAAAATATTATTTTCTTTTGTTTCATTAAAGTAATAATATTTCTTTTGTCTTTATCATTTTTATATATTTCTCAATGGAGTAATTATTTTTTGTTAGAAAAAAGTTCTAAATATAAACTCAGTACACACACTTTTAAAAATAAATTTCAACAAGCCAAATGAAAGCTTTATTGAATTGGTAATTTTTCAACTTAGCCTACTAAATGAGAATAATTCACCTTAATTGTCATTTGAACAAGTAAAAGTTCTGTCTTCGTCCGAGTGGGGATAGCATTTCTTTTCTGCATGTCCATGGAGTTACTCAATATAGTTGGAATAATCACATTAATAGTTGCATTGATAGTTATCTTCAGTGTCAAATATGTATAGATACTTCTATTATAAGTGATAGTGAGAATTACGGTGACAGTTACATTTATAGGACCATTTGTGATGGTGAAAGTCGAAATAGTAGTGAAAACGAGAGTTCCAGTAGACGAACCCGCACGAAAGGCAATTATAAATGGAAATTTGACGTTCAAAAGTACACTTAATAAAAAAAATTGATCAATAAAACCAATATTTTTTGTATCAAGCATAAATGTTAATCTCACAAAATATTTTTCTTGAAACACCATTTATAAATAAAATTTAAAGTAAATATATTTTGGCATTTTGGCCTAGAGATGGACCCTTTCTCACCAATTAGCTAGCCAAAAGGAAATTAGATCAAACGACGCCGTACCATATAGCAACCCGATTTCAAAAACCACTCACGATTTCAGACACACATTTTCAGTGCGGTGCGTGTGCGTCCGAGTCAATTTCTGGGTCTTTTCTGACTCGTTCGCTCATCATTCATCAAATTCCTAAATTAGATTTTCGATTCCAATTATTCGCCTTAATTGAAACGCTGTAAGTAAGTAATCTCCTCTCTCTGAATCTCTCTTTTCCATTTTGTATAACATGTACCTTCTAGAAACTTCCGTCATACGAAGTATTTTTTTTTTGATGCACCTAAAGTTTTGTTAATTGTATAAACTATGTAACTGTGCACGAATTTTCTTTTTCCATGCTGAATATTAGCTATTTATTGATAAATTTTTGGGGTTTTAGGCGAAATTGCGTCAGTTTTGGCCAATTGTTATTTTTTAATCATATTTTGATTAAAATAGGTGTATTTTGCTTCTAATTTTGATTTTAGTAATATGTAGAAGGTAATGAACATTTTCTATTGCGTTTTGTGAAACTAAACATGTAAGCTAAATCCAATAGCTTTGGCTGAGATCCTGTGTATGTTTTTGGGGTTTTAGGCGAAATTGTGCAGTTTTAGCAATTGTTAAATGTTTTAAGATATTCTGATTAAATTATGTGTATTTTGCTTGGAATTTTGATTACTAAGTATAGAAGGTAATTGGACGTTTGATTGTACTTTATGAAACTAAACATGTTGTAAAATTGTCCTTGAGAGACAGGGGCGAACCCAAAGCCACTATGACTATTCATTCTTCAGTAATGAAGAGGGAATAGGGTTGTCAGTATTGTCGTCTATGTAGATGATATTTGATGACAGAGAATGATATTGAGTTAAAACAAGAAGCAAAGAGGAGCTTGTGGCCGAAGTCTAAGATCTAGGGGAATTATGATACTTCAGAGGGATGGAGTTTGCAAGGTTAAAAAGTGGAATATTGATGAATTAACAAAAATATGATCTATGGCTGATATCTGAACTGGGCTAGGGGAAGCAAAACCAGTCATACCCACTAGAGCATAAGCTTTAATTGATTCTCTGCAAATTATTACCAGTATGCGAAGCTGGAAAGACATTCTCCTTTGAAGGATGTGAGTTGTTATCAAAGATTAGTTGGCAAATTGCTGTATCTAACCAAGACAAGACTTGATATACCTTTTCTATTTAAAAATCCAAACTCTTTGGTCATTTATGGAAATCATGCTTGGAGGTTGCTTTAGTGGTAATCAAATACATAAGAAGGAGCAAGGTATACTGATGGCTGCAGTTGTTCCAAGAACAATGTGGTTCATTGTTACTTTGATTGGGTTGCATGTTCTAACACTAGACAATCAATCACGGGATACACGGTGAAGCTTGGAGTTCTTTGATTTCTTGGAATTCAAAGATACAAGGTGCTGTAGTAGGAGCTAAGCAGAGGCAGTAGCATGAATTCTGCAGTGGCTGAAGTTTTAGGTTGAGTGATGTTTTAAGGGAGCTGAGAGTTGAAATGCAAAAGCCGGAGAAGCTGTGTATTGTGACAGTACATCTGCAATCCAAATAGGGGGAAATTCATTTCAAAAGATGACAAAGTATATTGACATTGATTGGCGTTTTATGGGTGAAAAAAATTCAACAAGGTTTCATATAAGCCAAACAAGTTTCCATTAAGGAGCTAATATCTGAATTTTTAGCAAAAAGATTGGACAGGACGCTAGATGATCATTTTCTTAGCAAGGGGTGTTAAACATTCTACTCTCTCAAGTTTGAGGAGTGTTGAAAAAGACACATTGGCAGTTATTCTAGGTGGTGAATGTGACATAATTGATTGCTGTGAGGAAGCATAAAATACAACGATATAAGATAGTCAGTAGGTCGGTTCTTATTAAAAAAAAAAAAGGATAGTCAGTAGGTCGGTTATGGGTGATGGAAATTGGTATTGGACATACTTTACTCTTCTTACATAAATGGACACATTCTCTTTTCTCGGTATTTCTTGTCCTAAGTCCATCTCTGCTTCTTGTGAATTGAGCTATTAATCTTCATTGATAACAGTTTGCATTAGTGTTGTCTGGTGTAGTAGATTAATGTTTGTACTGGGCATGGTTTCTCACTTCACTTTCTCTGGATTTCCAGTTAATTCCACCTCTTCAGTGGTATTTGGCTGCTTGGCTGCTGGACCTTCTATGAACTATCAATTTTTTTGTGCTGAAATAGCTTTTGTACAACTTCAAACATGAGTTTTGTTTTCCGAGGCACTAGAGCAGATATAGAACCTGGTTTTCCAGGATTGATCCCCGAGCGCCGTGCAGTGGTAATTTCCTACATCTCCTTTGACGTCTAGAGTGCTCTAAATGCTTCTAGTGATAGTTACATTCATTATCTGTTTTACTCATCTTGTGTACTTTTTCTTTTTTCTTTTCCACATTCAGCGAGTCCATGCAGCCCGGCCGGTTAATACTAACTCACTAGCTTTTCTTGTCACGGGTACCTGTAGCTTAGATCCCTTTGTTTTTTTTATTTTTTGGTTTGATTTACCTACAACTTTCGATGTAACCACTTTGTTGTGACAGTGCTCTTGCTGTTCATGATTCTGAACTCTCATCAAATGTCACCCAATTTTCTGGTAAGTAGCCTCTTAACGAGTTATATTGGAGCATGTGTATTTTATTGAATTAAATCTGGTCCTTATTTTATTCAATTGGAAGTTTGTCTGTTTTGCATTAAATCTACCTTGCAGCTGTGGTTGGTGCTCGGTGTCTTCTTTATGGCAACGACCCTTAGGATGTATGCAACGTGTCAGCAGCTTCAAGCCCAGGCACAAGCTCATGCTGTTGCTGCCAGTGGCCTTCTTGGTCCCACAGAGTTGCGGCTACATATGCCACCATCTATAGCACTTGCCACCAGAGGACGGTTGCGAGGGCTCAGACTACAGCTTGCACTTCTTGACAGGGAGTTTGATGACTTAGGTGAAAATGCAAGCATCTCCGATCTTGAGCATTTTCTGGCTTTATAAAAATTCAGAAACCAAATCTTGTCTTGAAATGATCTTAAAAGGTGTGGGAAGTTTATTGATATTTTTCTGGTACTAGCAGATTACGAAACATTGAGGGCACTGGATACTGATGATGTTCCTACAACACCATCAATGACCGAGGAAGAGATAAATGCTCTTCCTGTTCACAAGTACAAGGTTTCTGGACCCCAAAGGTCTGTCTTGTGAAATTTGTTACTACTTTTAGCTTCCCCATATTTTTGACTTCCAGCATTTGCTGTACCAAGTTGACACCTAAAACGGTCCACTGCCTTCCTCCTCTCTTCTTTGTTAACTTCCATCTGTGGCTTATGATTTAGCAAAATGAGGAGGTTGATGCCAGTTTTAATCAGTTGTCAGAAGATTACCAAACTGTGGTTTCAACTTGTGATCTCTCAGGTTGCTGGTGTCCACCTTGATTTGGTCTCACGCATGCTGGAAATTTATTAACTACAACATAGTTTTGTATTAATGTAGTCAAAACCTAAATTCTACACAGCGAGCTTTGTTAGAGTGCGTAAGTTATAGTATTAATTTTCACTATTCTTGCTCCTTTATGGAAGGTTAGGAATTTTTTTATCTCAATTTCTCTGATGAAGTTATGGACTATTAAGTATCCGTATGTCAGTTCTCTTCTTTTTTATTTATGCTGGAGACTCCCTTCTCGCAAAATGTTTTTTTTGCTATAATCTTGTTAGAATTGATTAGTGTATATCTGATAGTATGGTGCGATGACACTCATTCAGTAATATCTTGGCTTCTCTTGATCCTGATGATTGCTCTTCTTGACAGTGCTGGTTCATCAACACACCCCGCATCTTCTTCAGGGTCGACTGAGGTACCTCATTTTCTAGCCCTTTCTTTGAAGCTTGTAAAAGAAGTGCCTACCCAATAGTTTATCTTTTGGAGTTGTTTTTGACCTTGCATTTTAGTGTCTTTTTCGTCTGAACAATTGATTTGCAGGAATGGTATTTGCATGACTTATCTATAAAACACAAAGTGATTATGCATCCTATTTTTCGCTACTCCCTCCGTTTCATTATATGGAGGTGTTTGACTGGGCACGTATTTTAAGAAAGAAAGGAAGACTATTGGAACTTGCGGTCTTAAACATACCATAGACATTTTTATGGCTATAAAAAACTTGTCATTATGGGTAAAATGAGAAGCTTGAAGTTAAATTATTTCAAAAGATGGAAATGTGCCATTCTTTTTGGAACAATATTAAAAAGAAAAGAACACCACATAAAGTGGAACAGAAGGTATATGACCTTTTTAGTAAGTTCCCAGTGTCTCTACCACAATTTATGTTTTGATGACAAACTGATCCTTGTCCAGTGACACCGAAGTGTATGCGAAAAGTTAAATCTAATTTTAGAGAGGTGTTTCACCTGCATTCAAGTGAATCATTGATCTAATTTCATGGTTTATAGTGGCTGCTTCTCCTATGCTCACGGCATTGCGCAGCCCCTTAGCTCTGTGCCTAAACTAGCCAATTCTAATTTTTCTTATTTCTTTTTATCTTCATATTGAAACTAGTCTTTCTGAGAGCGTCTTCTTCCAGAGACATTAGAGCTCATGTTCAGACAGAAAGTATAATATGGAGCCTCGTCGTAGAAGTTCTCAATCTTTGGTAGGAACCTCCTAGCTCTTTGAGAAACTGCTTCATTTACTTTATATTCTGAGGCTCTTCTCCTTAACTCTACCGGAAACCAAGATTCTCAAAAGATTGGAGCACATTTTGATCTATGACTATTAAGCCTATAGCAATGAAGCTCTTTCTTCATCTAGAGAATGAAAAGCTAACCATTGAAGAAGGCAAAAAAAAAAAAATGAATGGAAGAGTAAATTTGAAGGAGGAGATTATAGCTTCATAAAGACAACAAAAGACGAGAACTACCTTGCTGCATTGGTATCCTTTACTACTAAACCTTCACTTCGTTTTCCTCGTTTACTGCATGGTTGATGAAATAAAAACCGAGTCATGTTGGTGATCTGTATTTTGCGTGACAGACTCTTATATTATTTGCCAATTTTTTTTTGTTCATCAAGCATTGTTTTGTTACGGGAAAAATGATGAACTTATTATTGTATTTCAAGCAGAAGAAGCAAGAACCTGCAAATGCTATAGGAGCTACAAAGAACCCTGATGACGAACTAACTTGCAGTGTCTGCTTGGAGCAAGTGAATGCTGGGGAACTTGTTCGCAGCTTGCCTTGCTTACATCAGGTTAAGTATTTAGATAGTTACTTTTATTCTTGTGTCCAGCTCCTGAAAAGGGTAGTCTTCTAGCATGAAAGCGTATTGCACATTATTACCTTCACAAAATCCCTGTTGAGCACATTTCCATAGATTGGTAGGAGTTTTTGTTTTCGTTTTTAGTATAGACAATCATCTTAACTATTTTGACATCTCACTTTATTATCATAAGACGGAAGAGATTTATGGTTTAATTACCAATAGGCACCTAGAAGAACTTGTGGATAGTCTTGCATAGAGAAAACCAAGTATTATCTCTTTTGTATGTTTTATTTATTGGTATAGTATAGTTTAGCTCTATTATCAGGGTCCATGATTTATGCTTTTCAAGTTTTCAAGGAGAACCGTTTTTTTTTTTTTTTTTT
>MCJB01052750.1:0-15046 GCA_002018475.1 Nicotiana obtusifolia | reverse complement strand
GGGGGGGCGGGGGTGTTTGTTGTTGAGGATAAAGATTTCCCTAGTTTAAGCTAGTAGCAGTGGAGTTAATAGTATATGTATATGTCTATATTGTCGCAGAGCAGGTGTGTATTTTAATTTATATCTTTTGTGTTGCAGTTCCATGCAAACTGCATCGACCCATGGCTAAGGCAGCGGGGAACTTGCCCTGTCTGCAAATTTAGGGCCGGGTGGGATGAGAATGGACAAGGAGAAGTTGATGCTTATGATATGGTGTAGTTTCTGTACGGTGATAGACTACTGTATCTCTAACTTATTTGTAATACCAACGTCAATACACACAATACATGTATATGCACGCAGAAGCTTGAATCAACATGAGTCTCAATATGGCACTCTCTAATTGACAAAGTAGCAGAAATATGTCACCTTGGTAAATATTAGCTTAGTCTTCTAATCTTATCAGGCTGCGGAGGTGAGAGCTCTCGATCGAGGTACCTTTTGGCCTGTGCAGATTAATGTATCTGTTTCCTCCCATAATTGTCCTGAAATTTTTTTGTTTTCTGGAAATTTTAGCTGTTGAGGGACTGCATTTTTCGAATATGGCTATCTTTATTAAGATAAAATTTCACGAAATTGATCCCATGTTAGAAATCTTCCTTTTATTTGGTTCGAATTATTCTTTTTACCGTCGAGAGATCACAAAAAAATATTTCGTTTTTGATACTATGAAACGCTACATATCTTTACTCTTATGTGGAAGGGGCTGATGAACCTTGAATTTTGTTCTTAACAGCAGCAACAAAGGAGCAAGTCTTGTTTTTTTTTTTGGGTCCTACAAGAAGAATTTACCTTTTCCTTTTACCACTATGGTAGAGTTAATATGATTTTGCTTAGTGTAACAACGAAGAATTGAATAATCATGTGAGGTTATGGGTTCTGTTCTTACTATGTACAGGGTTACTCATGTCCTTTAATCATCCTATGGAGCAAATTAATGCTATACATTATTTCTCACATTTTTCACAAAGTTAACTCTTTTGCATATATATATCTTTTATAAAGGATTACGATGAAGACAGAGAAGCACCATGTCTTCCTCATCATGTATTCATTTTTGGGTGCTGATTTTTATGTTTATCGGACTCTTCAAAAGTATTGTCGTATTCGTGCCGGATCCTTAAAAAAGTGACATGTAACCATTAATATTTTTAAAGAGTTCAAGCAGCACAAAGCCTGATATACATGAGTTAATGGTTAATCGTATCACTGTAAAGCAAATTAACCATAAATATTGTATTGCAATTTGCAACATATGCATCAAAAGGAGAAGCTCAAAGTAGAAATCCCTGTACTGGCTAATACTGTTATTTGGCTATGGAACATCAACTTCACAGATATACAATGTGAGCCGTCTATATAATCCTCCATTGTGAAAGCCAGCTCTGATTTTTCTCGCCCCTTAGATTTATGTCATCATGATTTGACTTTCCTTTGATTGATGCGACCACCTTAAAAGATTCTTCACAATATTTCCATTCACACAGGAGTATTCTAGCTTGTTTGACCAAACTGAAAAATCAGTTTATTTCGAGAAGTAATTTTCTTTAAAAGTATTTTTTTTTAAAAGTAATTTTGGTAAGAGGAAGTTTGTGTTCGGCTAATTAATTTGAAAAATACTTTTAAGTATCAATTAGTGTTTAACCAAGCTTTTAAAAAGTGCTTGTAAGTGTATTTTTTTTAAAATTGCTTCTCAAAAAAGTGCTTCTGGAAAGAAGGTATCTTTTTCTGCTTCTGCTTCTTCTCTAAATCATTTTTTTTTTCTCCTAAAAGTTTGGCCAAACACTTCAACTTTAGAAGACAAGCACTTTGTTTTAAAAAAAAAAAAAAGTACTTTTCAACTTGAAAAAGTTTGACCGAACAGACTATTAACTTTTTAACATCACTGCGATAATTATAGTGTTTGATCATATTATGTTAGAGCCTTTTTTTCTTAGTTGATAAAAGAAAATTGATACGGTAGTATTATTTGGTAGAAGTATACTTATTAGAGTATGACAAGTTATGAAAGAATGATTTTAAGATCAACAATGTCAAGTAAGAGTAAATGTGGAGCATCAAAGACTTCCAACATATTCGACTATCGCAAACATACGAATGCTAAGATGGATGTACGTGCGATAAGACAAGATTAAAAACAATCATGTTGTAAGTAGCCTACATTGTGATTTAAAATGCAAGCCTTCTGTGGGCGATCTTTAGACTTCTCTTCTCATTGATGGCTAAGGAAAGAGATATTCTATCTGTTGTACCTCCGATACATGTATTGGTAGAGATGACTCATGATTTAAATTTTATGGGTATACTTTTAGAATTTTATCAGCCCATTTGATTTACTTGGTCGCAGTTTATTATTTGTACTTATTTAGTAAATTTAATAATATATATATATAAAATGTTTGAGCCAAATCTACTGAATACAAATGAACTCGCAAAAGATAATTGACATATAGCCTTGGATATTGGAAGAGGATCCGTGCAAACAGGATTACATCTGTCATTCATTTTTTTTCCTAATAAATCCAAAGACTTGTATTGCTAAATAAATTTGTGATTATACTAATCCTATAAAAAATGGGATTTAATGAAAACACAACACAAATATGTNNNNGGGGGGGGGGGAAAATGCAAAAATAAAAGAAGAAAAAATCAAGGAGAAAGGAAAACAAATTATGTTAGCATTACATTGCAGTACTTTAAACAACAAAAATTTTACATGTAAATCTCGATGATAATCAATAATGGTAACATGATAAAAACGGAAACAATTATATAACATGTTAAAATACATTGATAACATAAAGTAAAAAAATTCATTGTCAAATGCATATAATTTAATTCCTAACGTATAACAAGGCAGAGACAAGTAGGCAAAGGAGAAGAGAGTTTCCAAATTAAGAAAGTTAAATGGAAAGAGCATAGGGCGCAGGCAATGAAGTACTCGTTGTGTAGTATGTATCAACTTCCCTGTGTACGTTATCAGCGAGATTTCTGGGCTATCTTTCTGATGCTTCAACAATGAAAAGAAAAAGTTTTGATTCACCAATTAAGTGATAAATGGACCTTAGGCCTAATTCAATCCCAAAAGTTAGCTTTTGATATGAGGATTGTTCAAGACCATATAAGGAGACCAAAGACCTCAAATCCCACCGATGTGAGACAACTCAACACACCCCCTCACGCCCAGGCCTGCACTCTGAAGCATGGACAACATAAATGGGGGCCCAACATCGGCAACAATAATTGGGATGAGCCTGGCTCTGATACCATGATAAATGGACCTTAGGCCTAACTCAATCCCAAAAGCTAGCTTTTGAGATGAGGATTGTCCAAGACTATATAAAGAGACCAAAGACCTCAAATCCCACCAATGTGAGACAATTCAACATTAAGAGCAGTGGTAAGTACTCTTTCATCCTTAATAAGAGATCTCAGATTGCCCTGAGTATAAAGTCACCTTTGTTAGGGAGCGCTTTATGTTCATCGTAAAATTTACCGACGCGTGTTCAAATTTAGTTGGGCCTCAATACTGTACCGAATAGAAAACTAAAAGAGAAAGAAGTTTTGATTGGTGTTAGCTTCGGCGGTAGATGTTCACGGTAAAGGTAACAAAACAAGTTTGATTTGACAAACAAATTTATTGTCTTGTCCAAACATAAAAAGGTTTGGTGTAAAATCAAATAGGCTTCTCATTAGAATCCTTAGGTAATATAGGTAGCTCTTCTAAGAGTGAAAAAGCTAAGCCCTTTTAAATGAGAATAATCAAACCTACGATTATAAGCAAAGGTACGTTAGTTCCTCCCAAGCTCAATGGTCATGTCATTGCACTTGATCATGAAACTCGTGCTTGTGTTTCCTTCTTCTCTAGTAAGAATGGATTTACTAGTATTTAGTTTATGACTTTAAGTAATATATATTGTTAGTGAAAAAAGAAATTATGCCATCAAATTATCTCTACTTGTTGCAGTAGGTATAACCAGAGCCGGCTGGAGGGTCGAGCTTTAGGGCCCCCCTTCCCCGTCTCCAGCTTTTGAAGCTCCATTTTTAAAAAATTAATAGTGTAGTTTTTATAGTTAATCTTTCTTAACAAAATACTACCATGACTATTGTATGATAAAAAAGTACGATATAAGATTTTATTAAAAATTAAAAGAGAGCGATTTAGCCATGTGATTGATCAGATGAAAACTTTTATTATATTAATAGTCTTTTTTTTTTCTTTTCCTTCTCATAAATAATAAAATTTATACCGTGTACTTTCCTTTTTTTCATTCTGTTAAGTTATCATTCTCTAAAAAATAAGAGCAAGGGCATTGAATAAATTAAATTGTGTATTTCTCTTTTCTTAGTCTTCAAGCATTGCAAAAAGTGAACTAAAACGGTAAAAATTTGTAGTGATGTCAAGATATCAACTTCTAAAATCAGGTTATATTATTTTAACTTCTATTGTCTTATAATTAAATTTTACCTTTGGTAAATTCTACTTATAGATGTATATTACTTTTTATTGAATATTAAAATTTAAACATGTCAACTAAAAATATAAATCAAATTATTCAAAATACACAAAAAGAAAAAACAGAGGAGGAAAAGTTGAACTTCAATACAATCTCAAAAGGAGTTATGTAAACAATATCTTAAGCAAAATTAGATGGATTGGATAAATTATCAACTGAAAAAGAATTATAAAGAAAATCTATTGTAAAAAGTTAATAACTTTGCATCATAGAAAATTAGAAAATTAACTTTAAATAAAATTACAGGCTCTTAATAAATTTTGTTTGAGGCTATCGATTTGGTTGAGTTGCCCATGGTACAACAACTTACAAGTGAGGCATGAGAAAGATAATCTATATGCCAACCTTGTCCCTATCATGTAAAGATAGAAAAATTATTTTCGATACTTGTTATAGTAGATAATCTGTCTTATTCTATAATTACAAATCACACAATTCAAGAAGATTTATTTTAATATATTCTTTAAGTGACCCAATAGTACAATAAAAATTTAAGCGGATCATATACACAACTTTAACTCATTTGCGGATGCAAATACTGGTTTATACGGGTTGTCAACTTATGTTTAGTGTTGACAGTTACCATTAATAAGGTTATAATAGATTTCATGGATCTAATTTAAACTTAGGGAGATTTGGATAACAATAGGATAATTTATCTAATTTTAATCTTAAACATCACTTATTGTATGCTTGATATTACTATTTTTTCAAGATTAGGTTATGTATGGATTTGTATAAGGGAAAAGTCTGATTTTGGTGTATACAGGTAAAATCAAACTCGGGATTTGACCGAGCATCCAACACGACAGTTTGGGATCAAGAAATTGTGATAAAACCCCAGCGATCAATTCGTGCCTTGCCGAATTAGCCACCTGAACCACCAGACTTGCTTTCGAGTTTACCGAGGTCTTAACCGATCCCGGTTATAATAGTCTCAAGGAAAATATCGCCAGCTTACCCAACAAGGATCCGAAGTTCCCGTAGCTAACCGAACATTGCGGCAGAAATTACAGAACATACAAAAAAAGGGGACCGGCAGTCCGCAAATTATTTACTTTTTACCTTTTACAAAGCAATAGAATAATACCTTAAAAGTAGGACTCGTCTAATATATAAAGAGGGCCTAACATTTCATGAAAGGCATTGTAACGTACACTCATAAGTAATACATTAACGTTATTCTTTGAGTTCTTATTCTTTGGTATCTTGGTGTCAATAAAAGTACTTTCAGCTCAAGGGTGGCCAGCTTTCCTAGGCTGAAATTATCGAATTCGCGTGGTTTGCGGTTAGTTTATTGTTAGTTATTTCAATTGCTATCTAGTTTATCGTTCAGTATCAAATTAATCCGCATATCCTTTAAAACCACTAACAAAATCAATTGTTATCCGAATTTGAGGGTAAACAGTTTGGCGCCCACCGTGGGGCTAAGGATAATAGCGGCAATTTGATACGAATCACCATAACACACCCCATTTTACACTTGTTCTTTGAAGTATTTCTAATTTTAGGTCAAGATCGGAATGTCAAATCCACAATCTGTCCCTCTAAACATAGACACAGAATCTGGCCACCATAGCAGAAACAACAATGTAGTGCTCGGTAACGAGGCAACACCGGACGATCTTGGTAGAATCCAGGTGGTGGTTCGCATCGACGCCTGTTCCCATATGGCCATTGACACAAACCAGCTCACCAACCCTCGAAAATAGCATGCGCAGGGAAGTGCGTTCGATTGCCCAAAACACTCATTACGGCACAAATGATGGGATCAACCTGCGTATGATCTTCGAAATGCTACAGGCTCAACAAACGGCGATAACTCAATTGCAGAACCAAGGTCGAAAGCTGAGCACGAACGAACCCGAGCTCCCCCAGGAAGCCATCCGCAGGAATGAACTAACCTCGAAATCATGATGAATCGAGGACTAACCTTGAAATCATGAAATTGCTCGAAGATTGACGAAACGGATAGAAATAGGGGGGAAAAATCGAAGCTAATGATAAAAAGGTGGAAACCTACAATTTCAAGGTCAGCCAAATCCTAGGATCACCCTCAACATTGAAGGGACTGGATTCCAAGAAATTTATTCAAAAACCATTTCACCCGAGCGCGGCTCTGAAGCCGATCTCCAAAAAGTTTCCATGCCCGAAATTTCTAAGTACAACGGAACGACCAATTCGAACGAGCATGTAACCTCTTATGCATGTGCCATCAAAGGGAACGACTTGGAAGATGATGAGATCGAGTCTATCTTGTTAGAAAAATTCGGAGAGACCCTGTCAAAGGGAGCTACGATATGGTACCACAACCTTCCTCCTGATTTTATTGACTCGTTTGCTATTCTTGCAGATTTCTTCTTAAAGGCACACACCGATGCTATAAAGGTCGAGACCATAAAGTCAGGCCTTTTCAAAGTAAAGCATAGGGATAACGAGATGCTCAGAGAATTCGTTTCCCGATTCCAAATGGAACCGATGGATTTACCCCCTATCACGGACGATTGGGCCGTTTAGGCTTTCACCCAAGGGCTCAATAGATGAAGCTCATTGGCTTCACAGTAGCTGAAACAAAACTTGATAGAATATCCAGCCATCGCTTGGACCAACATCCATAACTAGTACCAATCAAAAATCAGGGTCGAGGATGACCAACTCAGGACCCCTTCCGGATCCGTGCACCCCATAAGGATCATCGACCAAGCTAAGAGAGACACCGATCACGAACCTAAACCAAACCAGGATAGATATCAACCAAACAATAGGGACTGGAGAAGCAGTGGATCCGGGCGAAACCCTATGAGAAATGAAAGAAGGAATGACCGAGTACAGAACAACCGAGGATTCATGGGAAAAAATAGCTTCGACTGGCCCATCGGGCCTAAAGAAACACCGAGGCGATCAGAGTATAATTTCGACATCGATGCCTCTGCTACAGTGTCCTCCATCGGACACATCAAAGATACCAGATGGCCTCGACCTTTGATATCTGATCTAACCCAAAGGGATCGAAACCTTATGTGCAAATATCACGGCGCTCATGGTCACAGAACGAAAGATTGTCGACAATTAATTGAAGAGGTAGCCCGACTGTTCAACAACGGGCATCTCTGAGAATTTCTCAGTGATCGGGCCAAGAGCCATTTAAGGAACAGGGATTCTAATAAATGAACAGAACTAGAGAAACCTCAGCACGTCATAAACATGATCATCGGTGGGGTCGACATCCCCCAAGGACTGATGCTGAAGCGTACCAAACTTTCCATCACAAGGGAGAAACGTACTTGATATTACCTACCGGAAGGAACCATATCGTTCAATGACAAAGACACAGAGGGGATCACACAGCCCTATAATGATGCACTGGTAATATTGGTACTCATAAATAAATATCGAGTTAAATGTGTGTTGATTGATCCAGGTAGCTTGGGCAACATCATCAGATCGAGAGTCGTGGAACAACTCGGCCTACAGGATCAGATCATACGTGCTATCCGAGTCCTAAACAGGTTCAATATGGCTTGTGAGACCACTAAAGGGGAAATAACATTACCGGTGAACGTCACTAGAACCATTCGGGAAGCCAAGTTCTAGGTGATCGAAGGGGATATGAGATACAATGGTTTACTCGAAAGGCCATGGATTCACAACATGAGGGAAATACTCTCGACGTTGCACCAGGTGTTGAAATTCCCCGACGCCCGAAGGAATCAAAATAGTTTACGGGGAATAACCGGCCGAAAGGGAGATGTTTACTGTCGATGAGGTGATCTCGGAATCCACTCTCGGTATCTAAGGGTCCAAATCCGATGGTCGAAAATGGGGCCAAATAGCAATCACCGATACCAACCTCAATAGAATTGGAGGAGAGGGGAATAGACGAGGGTGGCGACTACAGAGTGCCTAGGTCTTTCTTAGCCCCCGATGATTTCGACACTACAAAATCAATGGTTGAGGAACTGGAGCAAGTCGTACTAAGTGAACACCTTCCCGATCGAAAGGTATACCTAGGTACGGGGTTAAAGCCCGAGCTCACGGAACAAACTCATTCAATTTCTTATAGCTAACAAATATTATTTTGCTTGGTTCCACCTCGATATGACAGGGATACCACCAGAAATAACATCTGACAATCTAAGCTTGGATCCGAAGTTTCACACGGTCTAAGGCTATCCAACGGGACGGGACGACATTTAGCCGGGACGGTGGCGAGACGGACCTAAACGGGATAGGATAAATGGGACAAAATGGTATCCCTTCCTGCTAACAAACCGGATGGGATGAGACAGGACAGTTCGCAGGCCTTAAATCGGCCTTTTAAAAAAAAATTATTTAAGCATTAAGTTTGGCAACGACTAGTTTTTTTACAATGACTAAGTTTTTAAAGTTTGCAACGATAAGTTTTTTGACTTATTTAAAATTTAAAACTTAATAAATTATAAATAAACTAAGTAAACAATTATAAAATATTTAAAAAAAAGACTTGTAATGAAATGTTTGTCATTGTAATAGAGTTGTAATTCATTTAATATAGGTTCAAGCCATTAAGTAACTAAGTAGGAGTGATTGATAGCCTCAAGAATGTTATACTTTACTACAAGCATCAGAAAATAAATTAATACCATCTTTTACAATCAAATTAAACATATGGCATGCACATCTAACAAGAAAAAATTGCTGGATTAATTGGACAAAAACTAGCTCTTAAGCTAGTTGTTGCGGTTGTGTTAGTCTAGCTCTTATAGTCATTGGCCAACGGCTCTATTTCAAAACAAAAACCAAAATTTTAAATAACACACGGGACAAATGGGACAGGCAGGACGGGATAATCAGGACGAGATAAACGGGATGAAATGGTCATCCCATCCCGTGTACCGTTTAATATGGGATAAACGAGACGGGCGGGATCAGGACGGGATGAGACAGCTCGTCCCGTTGGACAGCTTTAACCTGGTCAAGCAAAAGAGGAGGCTCCAGTCCGGGGTCGAACATATTTTTATCAAGGATGAGGTATCTAAACTCCTTAAAATATGGTCTGTTCGAGAAGTTAAACACCCGAATTGGTTAGCGAACGTAGAGGTAGTTCCTAAGAAAGTTGACAAGTCAAGAATGTGTGTAGACTATAAGGATTTGAATAAAGCATGTCCCAAGGACTCCTTCCCTCTGCCCAACATCGATCGCATGATCGATAGAGATCCTCAATTTCTTTGATGCCTACTCCGGGTACAACCAAATACGGATGAATCCTGATGATCAGGAAAAAACCTCCTTTATCACTAAATACGGCATATACTGTTATAACATAATGCCATTTGGATTAAAAAATGTGGGTTCCACTGGCCAACACCTAGTAAACCGGATGTTCGAAGAGCAAATAGGAAAATCAATGGAAGTTTACATTGACAAAATGTTGGTTAAGTCCCTGCGAGCAGAGGACCATATAAAACACTTGCAGGAAACCGTCAATATGTTAGAAAAGATACAACATGAAGCTAAACCCGGAGAAGTGTGCGTTCGGAGTTGGATCCGATAAATTCCTCGGATTTATGGTATCAAACTGCGGAATCGAGATCAACCCCGATAAGATCAAAGGCATCGAAGATATCACGGACATAAATAATGTAAAGGTCGTGCAAAGGCTAACCGAGCACATAGCCACTCTAAGGCGATTTATCTCGAGGTCTTCCGATAAGAATCATCAATTCTTCTCATTATTGAAGAAAAAGAGTAACTTCTCTTGGACTCGAGAATGCCAACGGGCCTTAGAAGAGCACAAGGAATATCTATCGAGCCAGTCGTTACTCTACAGGCCGAAGATTGAAGAGCAGTTATACCTATACTTGGCGTTCTCATAGATAGCGGTAAGTGGAGTCCTGGTCCGGGAAGAAAAAGGTATGCAATTCCCAATTTACTACGTTAGCAGAGCTTTAGGTGAGGCCGAAACTAGATACTCTCGCCTAGAGAAATTGGAGCTTGCAAAGGAAGTTGAAACCGTATTTTCAATGCCACCACATACGTGTTGTGACTACTTACCCATTGAGAAATATAATGCATAAACCCGAACTCTCGAGACGGTTAGCCAAGTATACCGTGAGGTCAGCGGGTACGATATTTAATATCGGCCTTGAACCGGCACCGGTGCTGGTATCTGAAGTCGAAAGAGAATTATTATTGAACTCGAGGACTTTTTCGGGGATCTGGGCCCTCTTTACAGATGGCGCCTCGAACACAAAGGGGTTCGGACTTGGCATCGTGTTAAAACTACTTAATGACAATGTAGTTAGACAATCTATTAGAACTATAAAATTGACTAACAACGAGGCCGAATATAAGGCCATGATTGCACGTCTTGAACTAGCCAAAAGCTTGGGAGCAAAGGTGATCGAAGCTAAGTGCGATTCACTCGTTGTGGTAAACCAAGTTAATGGGATGTTCGAGGTAAGAGAAGAATGAATGCAGATATACCTAGATAAATTGCAGGTAACACTACCCCAGTTCAAGGAATGAACTCTACAACACATGCCTCATGATCAAAACAACGAGGCTGATGCCCTCGCTAATTTGGGTCGTCGGTAAAAGACAATAAGCTCAATTCAGGGGCAGTTGTACAACTAATGAGGTAAGTAATCGAAGAGGGACATGCCGAAATAAATTCAACGAGCCTAAATTGGGATTGGAGAAACAAATACATAGAATACCTGAAAAGAAAAAAACTGCCCTCAGATCCAAATGAGTCGAGGGCCCTACGTACGAAGGCAGCCCGGTTTAGTTTGTCCGATGATGGAACCTTAGTCAGAAGAACGTTCAATGGTACGATCGCGATATGTTTAGGACCAGGAGATACCGAGTACATTCTAAGGGAAATTCACAAAGGCACCTGTGAAAATCATTCAGGTACCAAAGAATTGGTCCATAAAATAATCAGGGACGTTATTACTGGATCGACATGGAAAAATATGCAAAAGAATTCGTACGAAGATGTGATGAGTGCCAAAGGTATGCTCCGATGATTCATAGAGCTGCTACATTCGGTCATGTCACCATGGCCATTCATAAAATAAGGGTTGGACATCGTTGGACCGCTTCCACGAGCATCCAGTAAGGACCAATTTAGTTTATTTATGACTGGCTATTTTTCTAAATGGGTGGAAGCTCAGGGAGAAGGAGGTCATCGATTTTATTTGAGACTATATGAAATCGTATGCGATAATGGGAGATTTGATACCGGTCGAAATCGGAGAATCGAGTTTCAGTTTCTGATATGCTGCCAAAGAAACAAATAACGAGACCCTGAACACGAATCTGGAACTACTAGATGAAAGGCGTGATGCCGGCCTTATCCGAATGGCAGCTCAGAAACAACGAATCGAGAGATATTACAATCGAAGAGCCAACCTTCGAAAATTCAATATCGGGGATTTGGTACTAAGGAAGGTCACGCCTAACACTAGGAATCCGAGTGAAGGAAAACTGGGACAGAACTAGGAGGGTCCTTATCAAATTATCGATGTCACCGGGAAAGGGTTGTACAAACTCAGAACAATGAATGATGAACAATTATCGAACAACTGGAACATAACCCACTTGAAGCAATATTACTGCTAAGGTACGACCCTAATCCCCTTCTTTAACTCAAATACATTTTTTATTAACACTTGAAGGTACCTAACACAATTCTTTAGGGTTGAAAGCATGCATTGCACCTTTTTTTTATCCGATTTTGTCTCAAATGCGTTTTCTGGCAAGGTTTTTAATAAGGCAGCAGTGAAATCATGCTAACTTAGAATCAAAGCCAAAAATTATTCGAGGATTATCTACGACAAACCCCGAACACTGGAGGGCATAATCCGGGGGGAAATAAGACTTTCTATTGAAGCCAAACGGTCGATTGAATCGTGCCCACATAGATCACCCGAGCCCGGATACAAAATACAAGTTTAACTTTGTATACTACACACAAATTTGAAAGGAAGTCTATGCCTTTTAGATAAAAGTTCCTGTCCTTTCAAAGATTTTTTGTTTGGTTCCCCAAAGGAATCAAACCCAACAGCCACTTCACTCGGGGAATGTCACCTAAGGAATTATCTAAATTAAAAGGCTATGGCCATTCGGTATAACGAAACCTGAGGGCACAAAGCTTATTTGGCATTGCCCGAACTAAAAGGATATGTCCATTCCAGGATAACGAAAACCGAGGGCACAAAGCTTATTTGGCATTTTTTGAACAAAAAGGCAACGGCCGTTCCGGGATAACAAACCCGAGGATACGAAGCTTATTTGGCATTGCCCGAACTCGAAAAGACTACGACTATACTAAAATGGCTCGAAGACGTTCGAAGCCCCTAACAAAAGGTACCTTCGACAAAGTTATAATCTAAGAAAATATAAATACTTTGGGAAAAATTTCCAATCATACCAAATTTCCACATTGATTTAAGAAAAATAAAAGGCAAGGCCTGTTCGAAACCCCGAACAAGAGCTAACTATTTAATATTAAGGCATTTCAATATTTGCAAACCATAAAGAAAAAGACAAAGGAAAAACTCAAGAATTATCGAAAAACTTATATTATATGTATGGTCTTTACGAAAGCATTACAAGCTTTGACAAAAAGAACAAAATTAAAAAAAAAAAAAAATTAACAAAATCGAACAGAGGCACAAAGCAGCCTGATCCTAGCCGGAACCTGCCTCGTCACCATTATTCCCGAGGTCTCTCCATCCTTGGACCTACTTGAGTCATCGGAATCTTCCTCCTGGGGATAGGCCAAATTCCTGGTCGTGGCTTCAAGCACCTTGGCATCCTCGATTACAGCCGATAAGTCAAAACCCCGAGCATAAACTTCTTCGAGGGTCTCCCTTCAGGATTGCCACTTCATGTGCTCGATGAGATTTTTCACAAGGTTCTGGTGCCTCGGTATCAGCCTTATATTGAGAAACCATCTCATCAGCGTCGACCTTGACCACTACGGCCACTGACTTGTCCGTTTCTAGCTCCTTGGCCAGATTTTTTCAATCAAAGGCGGCCGAACCTAATTGCAACTGGAGCTCTTCAACCCTTTTAGTCTGAACCTCGGTCCTCTGCTTTGCCGATCTAAGCTAAATTTCCCCCGAACTTAGTTGTGCCCAAGAAGCCTCTTTTTTCGAGGCCAGACGATCCATTCTGCCTCTCCATTCATCGGTCTCGACTTTGACTATATCCAATTCATCTCGGAACTGGTCAATCCGATCGAGTTTTTGCTGGACCTGCGGATTTTGATCATCAGTCATCGATTCTAGTTCATCATCTTTAATCTCAAATATTTTTAGCTGCTCGGTTATGTCAGTATGTTCCTTCGGAGCAACCTTCAGCTCGGCCTTGAGGCTCTTAGCCTCACCTTTGAACTGCTCGCTAAGAAGTTTAAAGGCGCCTCTCTTCTCTGTGAGCTCTCAAACTTCAGCTTCGAGTTATTTTAGCTCCTCTCGGTACCCCAAAAAGGTCTCGTGATAAAGCACCGATGCCTACAAGCACGAAGAAAAATGTCAAGTTATCTATGAAATAACCTAATTACAAAATCGAAAATCATCAAGGAAAATACGAAGATTACTCGGTTAAGCGCCTATTGCGCTTCGTTGAATAGGTAAGGTACCTCCACCTCATTTATCTTGGCCTTTTCATCCTAGGTCACTAGACACCGAAGATAATTGGCCACCCCTACGGGGGCGGAAAGAACCCCGGCGTCCTCCGGAAGGGAAATAACAGTGGTGCTTTTCCGATCAGGATATGCACTAGGGGCAGGGAATCGATCGATTAACTTTGGGCTTTCAAAGGGTAAGCTCTTCCTTAATATATCCAGATCACCAAATCCGATGGCATCCTCCGTGGCCGTCAAATCCATGCCATCGAATAAACCGCGAAAGGTGTTGTTCATTCTATAGGCCCCCTCGATGGGGCGATCTTTTGCAGCTTGGGCCTCGTTATCGATTTTGTAAACGAGGGTGACTCGGCAATCTCTATCAGGTAGAGTGCTTCTTGCGGAGCTTTTCCCGCATCTCGAGAAGCTTCAGTTCCTATCTCCACCTCAGCCTCCCAGACTTGATGAAGATCGGCCTCGCCTCCCCCTAGTTCGAAGGCCCCTTGCCTTTCGGGATGCAATAGTATGCTAGACAGCAGATCGAAGGCTTCTCCTACCCCCTCGGACTCATCCCTCTATTGATAGAGTGAGTCCGGAGATAGTGCTCGACCACTAGTGCTTCCCTTGGGTTTACATGCCAATCTTTTCCTTGGTTTCTTTTTCTCAGGGCCCAGAGAACTCAAAGCCCTTTTTCTTTTCTTCTCTTTATCCTGCCCCGAAGCAGGATGTTACACCTTGTGTGTTCGTGCGTTGTCGTACCGTAAGGTTGCTAACATGGTAAGAAGGTATTTGTTTTTTTGAGGTATTTAAATAGGATGATAGTCATACGTTAAGTTTTGAAGTCAAATGAGTTGTGACACGGAAGTTGAAAAAAAAA
>MCJB01052749.1:6054-28279 GCA_002018475.1 Nicotiana obtusifolia | reverse complement strand
GGGGGGGGGGGGAGGGGAGGAAGAGAGAGAGCAAGGAAACATGGGGACTTGGGGAAGGGGGTGAGGAGAGTAACATAAACAAATATTTTTTTAAACAAATATTTTCTACTCTCTAACCAAACACTAGAAAATATTTTACAAAAAAAGTTTTCCACTCACCAACCAAACAAGGAAAAATAAGTGATAAAACTACTCATTTTTCATGAAATTATTTTCTAAAAAAATATTTTCCTTGGAAAACATTTTCCTTCGTACCAAACACACTCATATTTTCGTAAGTTTTCTTTTTCTCTGATATACACGCACGCTTGCTGCCAAATGGCCGGGGGCAAGGGAATATGCAATTTGTATCATGTGGTGTCATGGGACACCGCTTCATCGAAAATTTTCACTAGATATTTAAAAGAAAAATAAAAAATAATAAGGATAAATATAGAAAATAACACCGCTTATATGTAGTGATTTTATTAGTTGGTCGATTTCTTTAAATTGTGATACCACTTATTAAAGATCTTGTGTACGCTACTGGCCGGGGTATATATACCTGAAGTACGATTAATTAGAATTGGATATTAATTAGAACAATTTAGGAGGATAAAAGAGGTCATAGAACAAGTTATTATCTTTAATAATGCCGAGAAACTCTAATAAACTATCATTGGTCAGGACATTGACTTCTAAGTCCTTGAATTGATAATAAATATTAAAAAACTCATCAATTGTGTTGTTATTACAACACTGATCTTGATTCTGTTTGCAGGATGCACATTCACATTCATCCTCTGAAGGAAGGTATTCCTCCTCCTGTAGAGCCCTTAGATCTTCATCAGTTGATGAATCTTCTCTATCACTATTCTCCGGTGAATTATTCCGAGAAGAATTTAACAAAATCTTGTATAAAGAGTCTTTAATATTATCATCTAGATTAAGGTTCTTAATCTTATCCTTGAACTTACAATCTCTAGCATAATGGCCTACTCTGCCACATTTGTAGCATACATTAGGCGTATTGGATTTTAAAAATTCATTTCTAGGCTTACAAGCCTTTCTTCTCTTATCCTTCTTCTCATATTTCTTATCAGAAGATTCTCTATTCTTCTTTTTATACCTATAAGGTTCTTTCTGATCTTACTTATGTCTACGAGACTTTTTATTCTTAGGAATATCTATGGCGAATTGTTCACAGAATTCTCCTAACTGTTGTCTTTCATTAAGACGATGTTTCTTGATTTCCTGGCTTAACTTAATCTTATTACATAGAACTAAGCCTTCTTGTGTGCATACACTAATAAGCTTTCCATAGGTGTAGTTATTATAATCTATACTCATTGCAGTTCCTCGAAGAGTTTTTCTAACTCTTTCAGTAAAGAGCATTGGGAGTCCATCAATAAATTTGCACTTCCAGTGAGCTCTATTACAATCTGGTAATTCCATTACCCTGGATAGGAAAACATCCTTATACCATCTAAAATTTGTCAATGTATAACATCTAAGATTTTGGAGCATGGTCCTTAAGGTCTCACTATTGTCTGACCATCATCCAGAGAAATGTTCTATAATATTAAGAACTAAGGAATATACAGCGTCTTGAACATTCTGTCCATCTTCGATTTTTACGGTTTCCATAATTTCTGCACACTGTTTTTCTGTTAAATAATTGTCCTACCAGCCTTTTAATTGGCCAGTAAAACCTGCCACTATCATCTCAGTAATGATTTTTTCAGCATTCTTATTAACCTTGCAGATAGTGTTGTACATAAGTATTCTATGTACTTGAGTATGAATTTGACGGTCAGTAAATCAATCTATGTTCCATTCATAGATTTTTGTGCCACTATAGTTCTGGTTATAATGAGTAGCATCAGGTTCCTCTATGAGCACATCTTGAAGAGTTGGCTTAAGATAATAAAACATCCTTTGGACCGGTTTACGAGCAAACTTTTATGAGATTTTATTAATCTCATCAGAGAATTTTACTTTTCTCTCTTCATCAAATAAGTATTCTAAATTTAAAGGAGTAATTTTAAGTCCTTCAAAATTTTTATCTAATAAATTCTCCAAGTCTTCGAGATTCTTTATTTTAAAGTCTTTGATCTCAGGAGGTGGTTGGATACTTGCAGTAGGAATTTGCTCTTTACCTTTTGTAGTATCCTTTCTAGATATTTTCTGGACTTCTGTTATTAATCTGTCTAGTCTTTCATTAATTGAAACTATCTGTTCACCCAGAATACTTATATATATATATATATTCTGTGTGATCATAGTATTCAAATTTCTCGCAGTAATTTTGCCAGTATCATCATCAAATAATTTTGAAAATGCAGTATAATAAATTACTTAATCTTTTTCTCCTATTTGAAAAGATGTTTGTGGGAAAATACGGATATAATAATTTCACCATTATTGAGTTTATAATCTCTTTCTAGCATGAAAATATAACCATCAACATATTTAGACATAAACCATGGCACAAAAGTAATTATCTTATTGTGACTACTAATATCATTATAAAAATCATCTTGAAAGAATTTTATTAATTTCTTATCAAAATTATCAAAAAACCAATTTCTGTAAAGTTCTCATCTGGGTTTTTTAAATTCTTCAGAAATCATTTTCCTCGCCGGTGAACCCGGACTAAAATCTATTTGATTTCTATCCATTTAGACTACTTTGAAAAAATCCATTTCAGATTCAGTTGGATCAGGAATAGCACCAGCAATATTACCAGTATTAAATTTTATGACATCTACTCTATTATTTTCTCTAATTTGGGATGTAGATGCTCTTGACGGAAAATCTACAGTATAATTAATAGGTGAAATATAAGAGGAATTTGATCTAGCCGATCTAGATAAATAACTGATATTATCAACCTGATCGGGTTCATTAAACCTGATCTTAACAGTTCCATCATAAGTTTGTTCAGACTTTTGTGATTTCACTGTTAACGTTAGTTCGAGGAGCTATTGCTTCCTTAACGACCCATTCTTTGGGAAAATTTATTTCATCCCACTTAATAGGTCTTTTTGTAGTAACCTTAGATTTACCGAAATTAGTTTATATTAGAATAGTTTTATTTTTGAAATCCATAATTTTGCACATAGGGTTTAAAGTATATAAAGGCTTATAATAAATCCTTTAACAGATACATATAACTTTTGTTCCTGGCATATAATCATAACCATGAAGTTTAATACTCAATATCAAAGCATTTAAAGAGCTTTCATCACTCAAAAAAATTTGTAAGTTAGGATATGCATTAAAATATACAAGGCCATAGGCCAAACTGGTTTGTACTGTCCCTATAAGGGGCTTTTTCCAATTTTGGTTTCTACCATCTCTGAGAGCTGCTATGAAGCTTTCAAGTAAGCCTCTTAATGTAAGTGGCTTGAAGGCAACTTGTATTAAGCCAATATGCAAAAATCTATGAGTTTTCCTATAAGGGGCTAAATCATTTTTAAATAATAATCTAAAAGTAGCATGATCATTATCTACAGTGATAATCTCTTCAGTAGTTTTAACTACTTGTTTTAAATCTAATTTTTCAAAGGTACCTAGTTGGTATATAACCTTAGGCTGGATTTTAGGAATCGTCCATTTATTAAAAAGGTCTAATTGTTGAGGCATATCATATTCTTCCTTCCTATTGTTTTTAACAGTAGTTTGCTTCCTAATGATATTCATTAGAGAAAATTGTGTTGAACTTAGCACCTATTTTTATTCTTTAACATGGCTATGATATCACTTTACATCGGATCGCTTCAACGGAGCTACATGGAACCCTTTACAGAGACACCAGTCCTGTTAAGCTACAGTCATGTCAAGTAAACCCTAAACCACGGTCCTCTTCTTAACCCTTCAACACGCTCACCTGGATAATACAGGTTCTTGAGGATCACCGGTTATGCTACTATAACCAGGGTTTACTGCCTGGACTGTGAACTTTCTGGGCTTTATAGTCTCAACTTTAGAACCGTCGGGTGATACAGTATAAAATTAATATCAAAACATGCTTAAGAATAGTCTAGTATGCATAAGTTCAACACTTCAGTATTTAGCCTGTCATTTAGGCTAAATGGATAATAGATATATCAAAAACTAAAGCTAAATAGTACCTGAGACTATCGAGGTTGTGGCCAAGTGACTTTTTCTGATTTTATTTCCAATAATAGCTGAATATAAAGATGTTTTTACAGAGTGAGAGAGAGAGAGAGAGAGAGAGAGTTCCTAAGGTCTGGCTCCAGAAACGCCTGCCTTTCACTAAAGAATTGAATGGATCGGTCTAAAAACAAACAAAAACTAAACAGTAAAATGGCCGACAAAATAATTACATTATGGTCGACAAAGAAAAAGCTAAAAGAGAAACGGACAATTAACTTTATAAAAGTAGATTCCTGACAACCTCTTATGGTGGGGTCGGATTCTTTATTAAAGTTTTTTGTTTTTATTACCCCCAATTATTTAATAGTGGGTCCGTCAGTGTCTTTTTCAAGTTTTACCTTTTCCTTTATCATTTTTAACGGAAGATTCTTTCACTCTTTCCTTCATTTTCTTCAGGAATTCTTCAATTTCATCTAAATTGACTTTTTCTTGTTAGCTGTCTTGGGCTTCTCCTGCCAAACAAGTTTCTTCATCTGTGTTCTTTCTATTGAAGCCATTGAAACATCATCTGACATTTCAACTTCGAAATTTCTTACTAGATCTCTCTTTATTTCTTCAAAATAGGAAGCAATAATTTTCTTTTTAGAGATAGCTCCTTTTTTTCATTTGAAGCCGTCTAGTAACTTGCTGGAATGGACTCAATTCTTCCATTTCGACATTGGTCTTTTCTTGTGTGCTATAAGCTTCAATATTCTTTTTGATTTTTTCAATAATCTCTTGGCCATAAAATTTTCCTGGCTAGTGTGATTGAAGCAATTTGTTCCAGAATTTCGTATAAAAACTCTGTTTAAACATGAGAATCCTTTCATGGTTTGACCGACTTCTACATCCCATTTCATAATCCATGGAATAGAGAATTCTATAAAAAAAAAAATACATTATTGCTATGCCATCAAAAAGATATTATCTTTTTGTAATGCAATAATTTTGGAAGATATATCTACCCATTGAGTATATAAACTCTTAAAAATTGGCGGTAGTATTTCGACCATATGATATCCGCCATTTGCAGAACCAATTAGGTGTCTGTTGTTCAAACAAATTGGAACATAATTTTATAAATCAAGAGTGTTTCCTATTAGGATTCTCATATAAGAAAGTTTTATAAAAACTTTCACCATATTCCCAGTAATTGAACTTTACAGAGACTTTCTATTCTGGATGAGTATATTCTCTTTTCTTTAATGTACTCATTCCCCATTCATCTGAGACAATTATCTTCTTTATAATAATCTTAGAGAAATTATAAATTCTCGTTGTATTAGCTGGATAAAAATGTTGAATTTCAGCTGAATCAGTAGATGAAAGGATTAGCTCGTAATTCATTCTGTATTTATAAGCAGTGGTAGCATATGATGTTGTATCAAAATACCTAGTCATGATTTGCCAGGGGTTATCCTTCCATTTCAGATTGGATTACTCTAAAAGAATTATTAACTCTTTTGTCTATTTGGTTATAAACCTCAATGTTATCATGGCTATCATCTGCCAATGCTGAGGAATATGATGGATGATTGTTGTCTGTGCCTTGTTTGGATTTCATAAAATCCAAAAATTCTTTGTACATTGGGTGGTCTGTATTAAGACTTGATGTTCCTCTGATATTGACAGCTATTAGCTGCTGATTCCCTAATATGAGCTAGGATATTTCCTATGGAAGATTCTGGTTTTCTTCCTCGTCCCCTCCCTCGAGGAGGCCTATATGCAGGTCTCATATCCTGTCAAATTATTAAAAGAATTATTAATTCAAAAATTCTCTAGTAAGAAAGTCAGGGAGACTATTATCTATCCCTTTTTTATAAATAATCTCAAAATCAAATGGAGCTAACAAGGCTTGCCATCTTGCAAACATCTATTTAGAAACATCATGTTTATAATTCTTATTAAAAATAAATCTTGCTGCTTGGCAATCAGTTTTTGTTAAAACTTCTGATTATATAAATCAGTATGGTATTTTAATACACATTTTACTATGGCAAGGATTTCCTTAGCTACAATAGCCTAATTCTTTTGGGAATAATTCCATTTTCCCGAATAGAATTGAACAAATATTCTTGTCTATCAGTTGGAGAACATTATTTTAATATCCCACCAAATCCAATCTCTGAGGTATCAGTTTCAAATACTTTTGTCCAACTCAGATTAGCAAGTGTAAGACATGAAAGGTTATTAACCTTCTGCTTAATTAGTCTGACTACTGTAGTATGATTATTAGTCCAAGCTTTCGGATTTTTCTTCAATCTTTTATTAAGAAGTGAAGTATCCTTAGCTAGGTCTTTTATGAATGGAGAAATATAATTAAGGCTTCCTAGAAACCTTTGGAGCTGAGCCTTATTAGTTATGACATGTGGGACTTTGGATGTAAATTCAATACTTCTTTGGATCGAAACTATTCTTCCATTCTGAATATTACGACTTAAAAATCTTATATTAGTCTGAAAAAGGCCATCTTTGGTTTAGAGATGACCAAACCATTTTGAATTATGATTTTCTAAAAAGATCTAAATGTTTAAAATGAATCTCATTATTTTTTGAAAATACTAAAATATCATCAATATAAACAATTATAAAATTTGTATAACACATGAAATGTCATTCATAATTTTCTGAAATTCAGAAGGGGCATTTTTTAAACCAAATGACATAACATTTCATTCATATTGACCCATTGGGACATTCAAAGCAGTTTTATATCTGTCTAACTTAGATATCTGAATTTGCCAATAACTAGATTTCAAATCAAATTTTGAAAATATTATGGCATCATATAATCTATCCAATAAGTCTTTTTTATTAGGGATTGGATATCTTATCCACTTTAAAGCCTTATTAAGGGGTTTGTAATTAATAACTAACCTTGGAACTCCTCGTTCCTATTCAGCATGTTTATTAGCATAAAAATCAGTACAAGACCATTTAGACCTTGAAGGCTTTATAAGATCTTTCTACAACAAAGAATCTATTTCTTTTTTGCATAATTCCAAATATTCTGTATTCATTTGGCAAGGTCTAGCTTTAGTAGGAATATTATCATTCAAAAACTCTTCTTTGTAAGGAAGATTAACTATGTGCTTTTTCCTAATTCAAAATTAATTTGGATGGTCTCCACAAATTTGTAAAGCAAACTAATTCTTTAATAACTCAAAATTTTTCAATAAGTTTAGGAGTTTTTAAATCATGTTCAATTGTAAGATTGCAAATCTCATTTTTTTTTTTAAAGTAATTTGTTTTATTTTTGCAGCAATATTATTATAAATAATCTCATTCAAAAATCTTTAAACTAGTTGAGTTATAAACTCGAAAGTAATTGCTTTTCCATTAAAAGTCCCTGTGAGACTATGAGAATCCCAATTAGTAAAAGGAATTATGTGGTGGAAAAATGGGACTCCTAATATTATGTTTTGGTGAATATCTTTTATTAAAACGAAACTTTCTGATATACAGACATTGTTCCGGCAAATATAAGCTTTAGGTATTTTATAAGAAATACCCATTTGGTGACCACTGACATTTTTTAATCTGTGAGTAGTCTTATAAACTTGAAGATATTACTCCTTTAATACAATTTAGATCAGTACCACTATCAAATAAAGCAACAAATTCTTTTTTAAAATTATTATCTATTAAAAGAGTAACTTTTATTAAAAACTTTTGAGTAGTTAATAGCTGAAGTTTTTGTAAAAACTCACTATTGGCCATATTAACTGCTCCTAAAAAATACTCTTTTACCCCACTTTTTGAGGTACTAGCATCAAAACATTTTTCAGTAATATTAGTACTGAATTCCTAACTTATAGGGACATGAGAATTTTCTAATATGATAATTCTCTTACCTAAGGTTATATTAGAAGCCTTTAAGTCTGAGATTTCTCCTTGGAAATTATGAATCTCATTTTTTAAATTTTGGACAATAGTCAGCCTATCAATGGCCTGGAATTTTTCTCTTAAAATCCTTTTAATCTCAGAAACTGTATATGGTCCTTTTTGAGAAGTGATTTCTTCAATCTCAGGACTTTTAAAAATATTATCCTTAATATTGTCCACCTAATTAATTATTTGAAATCTTAAATCTGAGTCTTTAATAACCCAGTTATTCCATCGTATCTATCTATATAATTAATGGTCAATAAAGGTTAGATATTATCCTATTTTAACCAATAACCAATGGTGCTGAATAAAAAGTGACACATGCTAATCATAACTTGAAGTCTTGAACCATTTAATTTAAAAAAGAAAGCAAAGTGCAACGTTCCTGCCAAATAATTGTTTCTTACATGCTACTGACTTTTCTTTTTGTTATGTCATGAATTTATTCCTTTATTGGTTTTCTGTTTTCTTGTAGAACTGGACACACACCTATAAGAAGAGTAACTAAAATATACATTATCTACTTTTAAACATCTCAAGTTATGAATCATGAGTAATTTTCTAACTTGCCGTGGTATATTAGAACACAACTTAGTCGAAACTCTTTTAGAAAGTCGCTTATCTTTATTTGCAGAAGAATTTGGGTAGGTTAATTAGGTCTGAAAGAAACATTACAAATGTAATCTAGGGAAAGTTTTTGACAGTAAATATCATAAGATAAGATATATAAACAAGAAAGAGACAAATTCTGAAGTATATGACAAGTTCAAATCTAATAATATTTGCTTTGTGTATGTTGCTTACTAGTTAAATCAATATCTTTCGCCAGTTTCATTCTAGTTTAACACAATGGTTTAGGTATATCTCAATTTTATTTATACCCGTGACAAAAGAGTCAAATTCTTTAATGAAGAGTTTTGACTGGATTTGAAACCTTTAACACAAAGCTAAATGATACCATTAAACAGCGAACAAATAAATATTCTTTTTTTCATCGGTAAGTAGATTGTCACGGCTTCCTTAATTCTCTGTTTTAGCATATTAACTTTTGCGAGCAACACAGACATTATAGAGCAAGCAGCATAAGCAAAACAAGGCAGATTATGATACTTGGTCAAACAATCCAGAATTCCTCTAATTATTATCTTCTTGTTTTCCCCCTTAATTTTGTTCTTTTTTTTTCCACCTCAAGTTTGGCTCTCAAGATTTTTTAGTTAATTGAACAAGCTCATTATGTTTATACACTTTAGCTGTCAAAGATAGCATGATTACCAAAACTAATTAGTTTCAATTAGCAAACTCAACACCGACGTTGAATCATTATTTTGTCCTTTTTTTTTTGTTCCGCCCGTCTTTCTTAATTTCCTTTGCCTGCAAAAAAGTATGAGAATTGTTAAATCTGTGTTAGCAATCATTAACTTGTGACTCACATAAAACCAGTGACATATATAGGTAAGTGGAAAACTCTTGAACCATGCTTTTTTTCTCTTTTGTTTTTCGTCCCTTGAATATCGGGTAATATAATTCTTCGGTAATATCACTTTTAGCCAAGCATTTTTTTTGTGTGAAAGGGATTTGATTATATTAATAATTAATTAGCAAAATTAGAATTATTGGAGGGGGTACTGATTTCCCCTATACCGGACATAGATTGTTCCAAACTATCACTATTAAAATCCAAAATCGTTCTAGGAAAAACAGTTCCTAGGATGCCGCCTAAAAAGCTTCATTTGCAAACAGCGGAGCAACTGCCAGTATTTTTGTTCTTTCCAAAATAGTTTTTTTTGCTCCCTTCCTTTACTAGCACGTTGTTTACCCTAAAAACGGATAACAATTAAATGTATATGTGATTATAAGAATATGCGGATTAATTCAATACAAATGATAAATTGCTTTAGATTAAACAGATAAAGGACGTAATAAATTGTCAAACCAATTAAGGGAGTGATCCCGGATTCAGTAACAACTTTAATGAAATCCCTGCCTTCGATCCCGAGGATGAAGGCTCTGAGGCCTCTGACGAACCCGAAGGTGAAGAAGGCCCCGACGGGTCTAGTAACGAGGCGGGTTCTTGTGAAGATCGGGCGTAGGTGCCTTAGGAATTTTTGTCTTTATTTTTGCACCTTGTACATTTATTTTGTTGAGGCCGTTTTCATTGGCCTTTGTAAAGACATTCTGGAATGTATATATAAAGTTTTTTCCCTTTTGGCAATTTTCAAATCTATTACCTTTAGCATCCTTTTTACCATTGCAAAGATTTCAAATGCCTTAACACGGAATAAAACATAGTAATAAGTTATTTTTCGTTCCCTATTTGGTCGAATGTTCAACAGAGATGGCAGGTCACTAAGTACTCTCCTCACATGATTTCTATCACAAGGTGCAAGGTCTTTCCACCAGTCAAATAGCAAAGGCGGGATGTTTTGAACCATACTGAACCTGGGGATCTCATGCTTCATTTTCTACAAACAAACAAAGGTTAGACTTTTCCCCCTCCAGATTTGACAACTTACGCAATAATGATCAACATGTTGGTATATTTCTCCAAGTAATATACATAACATGATGGTGTCCTTTGGGATTATGGAAATCCCGTCGGACTTTGAACGAGGTTTATCTAAGCGGGTTGTTATTTCAATGACGCCTCAATCCGTACTAGGTTTAGCATGATATATGTACATTTCAAATTAGAATGGGGTTTCTAGAAGGGTCTAGACTGGTACTCTCAAGTAGACAACTTGAGAGGGAAAGGCACGGGACCGTCGACTGCATTGCTGATCGACTAGTCTACCGCAAATAAGCCTTTTCGATTTAAAAGGGTGATTTTAGGAAAGCGCGGACACTCATCAAGCGCCGCTATGTTGATAATAAACACAAGTGGAGTATGTTGTGGAGCATGCTTTATGCAGAAATAGTAACACGTTGCCAAGTATTTGTATGATAGAAGTGCATAAAACAGTAAATAACACGGTAAAAATGAAAAAGAAGAGAAAAGAAAAGAAAGACAAAAGAGAGAAGTCAGTTTAACTCATGAAAATGTACGAGAACGTAATGAAGCAAATAGGGAAATAGGGACGGGAGATTCATGATATAGCAGTCTTAGACAAGATGAAAGAAGCAGGAAGAGGGCGTACATGTCATAGCAATAAAGGGAAACAGAGAGGGATGTTCATGTCATAGCAATTTAGACAAATAAAAAAAAATAAGAGAAGGGATGTGCGTGTCATGCCAATTAAACAAATAAAGGAAGGGATGCGCATGTCATAGCAATTTAGATAAAGAAAGAAAAATAAGGGAAGGGATGTGCATGTCATATCAATTTAGACAAACAAAGAAAAATAAGGGAAGGTATGTGCATGTCACAGCAATTTAGACAAATAAAGAAAAATAAGGTAAGAGATGTGCATGTCATAGCAATTTAGACAAATATAGAAAAAAATAAGGGAAATAATTCACATAAGTCAACTTCGTTATGGTAAGAGCTTAAGTATATCCCCAACAGAGTTGTCGCGCCCCGTTTTCTCGCGAAAGCGGGTTTCGACGTGTGACAACTCTTTTAAATGGGTATTAAAAGAGAAGAGTAGTCACCTAACGGTTTAAGGTGTGTTAGGGCACCTATTTGCAAATAACTCTATTTTGACTAGCCAACGCCACCAAAGATCGGGTAAAGGCTTAAATTACCTCAAAGAGAAGGTGTTCAGCATTCTTCGAGGTCCACAACTGCAGTTCCCGGCCAAAGTTTAAACTATGTGGATTAGAGAATTAAGCTAGGTGAGCAAAGAATATAACATAAGAATTAACTATATGGTTAATTGATACAAGTCTTAAAAAATCACAAGGAGTACAAATGACTAAATGCGGACAATAAGCGTATAAAGAAAGGGGGTCCTAAGTTTTTTATCCTAAAGAATTATCCCCGGCAACATAAATAATACTTCGCAACTCCCTTGAGGTAGGGGTTGCTCATATTATTCAGCGAGCATAGACTATCATCTCCTACTACCCAATTACTATGTTGAAGTTATTACTTAACTCTAATTCAATTCTAAACTGTACCCTATACGTTCTCTACCCGTCCCATGCCTATGATCCGGGAGGCTTTGGACCTACTATTAGGTGGTTCTAGACTTTACTTAGGTTGCTCAAAATGATAAAACTAGGCGACATTTAAAACATATAGGACTGCACACGATAGCAATGAAAGACTCAAGTTGACCTCCATACATAAGCGCAAAAGCACGCGATCAGATTTTCTGGTTATGCAGTAGACAGAATTAAGACGTATTAGAATCATTAGGTCCAATAGGCATGATTTCTATATGATTCCAGTATTATACAGACAGTGTTGCAGTTTCCGGACTAACGTATAAGTTGATTAAAGTGTTACAAGTCTAATAGGCATGATTTCTATTTTATTTGGGTAATAAGGTAGTGAAAACAGTCCCAGGACTCTGAATTACCAGTGTTGATTTTATAGATATGCGGCTTAGGCAGGTGACAATATCCTATAGGTATGATTTCTAATAGTTGCATAATAAGGCAGTGAAATTGCTTGAAAATAGAGGATGAGCAGCATCGATAAACATTCTATAGGCAGGATATCTAACAATTGACAATTAGACTTGATTTTGTAACACTTTATCCCTATTGGCATGTCATCTAAGTGAGGCAATACAAAAGTAACATAAAGCAATTCATCAATTATTAAACCTTATAGTCATGATATCTAGATTAGCAAAAATATTGTATTATTGTATCCTATAGGCATACTATCTAAAAGCATTGAGTAGTACCAGTATATTAAAAGGTATTTTCAGGGCTAGCACTGGGGCGAGGCGCATCAAAAAAGCCCCGAGGCAATGTTGTGGGGGAAAAGTCTCAAGAGACGTACGTCCAGTAATTCGAGGCGTACGCCCGGGCATTTGAGGTGCGTTGTTTTAGTGAGGCATAAGCCCCAGAGACTTTTTCAAATTAAAATATAATTTGTTGAATAAGTCGTTCATATAATACCCAAATTTTCAAAACTCGGCTTGGTAATTACTCAAAAGTTTTTAAAAGGAACTTAAATGTATTAAATCAAGACCTTTTTATTGATTGAAGACCTAAGTCATGGTCTTTCTCAATTCTTTATCTTGTCCGCTAGTCTGCTAATCTCTCCCAAAAGCAACAAATATTAAATTTTTTTTTACAAATACAAAGAGAACTTCATTCTCCTTCATAGCAGCAAGTTCAAAGTTCAAACTGCAGGTTAGTCATCCTTTTTGTTCCTCTATGTAGAAAATTTTATTCTTTTAGACTCAAGTTACTTGTGCTTGTAAATAGCGTATAATATATTATTTTGACTAGTTTTTTATGGGGATGGTGTAGGCGTGCGCACGCGCGCGCACGCGCGCACACACACACACACACACACACACATATATATATATTGCAATCTTACCTGTTTATAAATATTTACTGTAATTATATTATTTTATAAAATATTAAAAATAAATACTTATGGGGCTTTTGCCTCGCTGAGGCATATGTAAAACGCCTCGCATTACGCCCACGCCTTTTAAAACACTGTGTAGTACACATGGAAACAAGTGTAGCAGTTACTTTGAGCAAACATATTTTGACAAGTTAAGTGAAGTGTGTACGTGATTCCTATAGGCATGATCCCTATTATTGTGCGACACACACTAAACGAAACAACAAATAAGGGATGCTGGACGTAATAGCAAATAGACATGGACCCTATAGGCATGTTTTCTACCCTTTCATGCAAGTATTAGAATACCCCAGCCCCCTTTTTATTAGTCTCCCCATCACTCATTATTACAAAGTTAGTACAGACCATATTGAATGATTACAGGCCCAAGAATAACCCAATAATACATATGGGCCTTCAAACAGGCTTAGGACTTCATATGGACTACAGGCCCAAACTCCATATGCGGACAGTGCTTTTTAGACTTTCAGTACCACAGCAGGTTCAACATACCAGGCCCAAACGAATAACTTACTTACCTAAATGGATGCCAAATTCAGCCATACAGATGACAAAGCGCTTATTGGTTTTAACTAAACAGCTTAAACACTTAATTCTTAAAACTATAGCTAACAGCATCTCTAGTCAAGACATATAAATAGGATCAAGCTAAATTGAAAGGTACATGAGACACATATGAGGCAAGTTTATGCTTGTAATTCCAGAAAGAAAGTTTAAGATTGCCATGATTGACCACCATAGGATAGTAAGTCATTCCAAAGAGTTTTAAAAATGAAACATGATTAAGAATCAGCCTATAGAACCTTAGATCACATACAAGAAACAAGCAAAGCACAACCTTCACATGAAAATTTCTATCAAGAAAAACCTAATGAAAGGGAAAGCATAACAAAACAAGTCCATAATCAAGAAATTACTTAACTCTAGCATGCTGAAAATCAGTCACAATATAAAAGGCAATGTCGGTTTTCAGAAGCAAGTATTAAACCTGGTACTAGTTGGCCACATATATGAGGAGAGCCTAGCTATGAGATTTATCTTAAGGTCTCAAATAATACCCAAGAACACAGGATTGCACAATTCAAAAATGTACACTATAACTCAAATGGCATGGACACATGCCTTAGCTAATCAGTAAAACCCCAGGGACTTAGCAGTTTGGACAGGAATGACTCGATAAGGTCTAAAACACATGAATTGACTTATCATAAAAATACAAAACAAGGCATGGAGATGAATTCAGGATGGGTGGAAAGTATAAACATTCAAACATACAAAAACATATTAGGTTGGGCATGTCTAAGGTAGTGAAAATTATTCATGCTAGAGTCATACATTAGGCATACATCAGAGTAAGAAATTGGACAAGCTCAGATATTAGCAAGGTTCTAAGTTAGAAAATAACATGAGTAACACAATAGCGTATAGTTTCACAAGGTTTAAGTGACATAGGCGCACAAAGCATGAATACAAGCAAGAGGTAATGAAATTGTGAGAATCAAAGTTACTTACCAGTTACAAATTAACGAACAAACAAATGAGAAGAACAGTTTCCAGCAGCAATTCAATTAGCAATAGCAAAGAACAGTAGAATCCCCAAATCCTAGTGCATCAGAGTTCCCAAGGATTTCAAATGAAACCCGGGCAGTGCTCACACTGAGAAAGAACACAATCGAATTCGATTGGCCTTGGCTTTCAGCCGGGCAAGGTCTCAAGTTTCAAACTATGACAAGTGAGAATGAGAGAATGGAATAGAGTTTAAGGTCGGAATCGGAGAGGATTAAAGGATATGTTTGCTAGGGTTTCTCATAGAAGAAGGGAATAGAGAGGATTCAAGGGCGGCTGTTTAGGTGGGAATGTCTCTAGGGTTTGGGATAGGGAGATAGAAGGAAAGGGGAAGGGTTATTGTGGGTCGTTGATCATCTGAGATCAGCAGCCATGATTCAAGGGGAAGTGGGCGGGTCAGGAGATGGGTATAGGGTAATGGGCTGCTGATGCTGGGCTAAAGGGTATTGGGCCTAGGTTTGGGGTTACTTGGGCCATTAATTTGGTCCGAAAATTAGCTTAGGATTGGGCTGGATTTTAGATACAAGGAATTAAGGAAAAATAATTTAATAAAACAGTTAAATAAATATAAAAAAATACTATATATAAAACTTAATACTTTAAAACAATAATTGAAGATTATAAAAATTTCAAAAAAATTATTTAACTTTAAATAAAATGACAAATGCAATTAATTGTAAAATTGCACAAATAGTTCAATAATGCATATGTAATTATATAAAATAAAGTAGAATATTATAAAACATATATGTGGGTGTGAATAATAAGTTTGGATGACTAAGTCATCAAAAAATAATTTGAAAGGATAATTAATAAATATTTGAATAATTTAAATGCAAGAAAATTAATTTTAAAATCTTAAAAATTATAAAAAAATTACTGAAAGCACTTATATGACTCTTGTAAATTGATAATGATGTAGAAATGATATTTTGAAAGTATATATGATATTTATAAAAATATGAGGGCAAAATTAAGTATAAACAGTGCATATGTCGTTTCTCGTTGTTTCCGTAAACTTACTCTCCGAAAAACGAAGGGACTATCTGTATATGGGTGAAACCGAGCCCGCTGGATGCCTCAGTTCCCGATGAAGTAAACGGAGTAGATATGTGACTGTAAGGAAACAGAGTCGAGGCAAGGATCCCCTCGAGTTGGGGTCCGGGCTACACACTTGCCCTCGAAAGAATCGCGGCCACGTTCCCCAGGTCTGATTCGAACCCCAAAACTTCGGAGAGCATTACCAGATAATCGAGCACGACAAACAAAGGGCCGTGATATCTTCGTTTAGCCGGATATTACGGCGTGACTCTTGGCACGTATCGGCAGAAAATCAGTAATTAGTAAAACGGAAAATTTTTACCTCTTTTGGAATTGTACTTAGGGTAAAACTCCCCCACTATATAAAGGAGAATTTAACTATTCATCCGGCATCATTGTAACACGCATATCAAGGCAATATACTCTTATTTTTTCTGTTATTCAAAGTTCTTACTTTTGTTCATCAGTCTTTTATTATCGTGAGTCCGGGATCAAAGGCAGGCATTTCATTAAAGTTGTTACTGAATCCGGGATCACTCCCCTTAATTGATTTTGTAATTTGTTACATCCTTTATCTATTTAATCTAAAAGCAATTTATCATTTGTATTGAATTAATTTACGTATTCTTAAATCACATATAAATTTAAGTGTTATCCGTTTTTAGATAAACACACGACAGGAACCTTATTCTGTTCACTTTTAGCCAAACAATTGATCTCACTTCTCCGAGCAGTTGTAATTGATTCTCCTATTGCTCCTAAATGAGAAATAATCAGCTGCTATTAGCTTCAAAGAGAGGAATAGGTGGTGGATCTCCTCCTTTCTTAGGATCCCAAGTTTATATTAATTTCCTCCATTTCATTTTTAGGTGTTATAATTAGACTGGTAAGAAAATAATATGATAAGAAAAATACTAGTTAACAAAATTTGACACTAATGCATTGCTTGAAGGTATATAGGATAAATGAGGCGTATAAAGCATCGAACAACATGCATGATAGCTCGCGTAGGAGCACATTCTAATGCCGAATTTCCGATGTCAATAACTAATTTAACTTTAACATGTCTTCTTTTTTTTTTTTAATGAAAAAGAGAAAATTTAGCCTAGTGGTGCTTCCAATGATTTCATTTGTACTTTCTCCTCCACCCCACATTAACCCTTTTGGCAAAGAGGTCTTCAAAAGAAACTACATATACCTTTTACATTAGGGGCAGGACCTTCTTTTTTCTTGTCCTTTCCCTTCCTTTTCTTCCTTTTATAATTACTATAATTTATAGATGTGCACGTTAATAATGATACTTGATGATTTAAATATTTATTTATACGAAGGAACAATAAAATTTAATTGATGAGAAAAGTTTTATGTATAATAATACAACAATTATCTAAATGCCGACAAATATTATTACATTAGCATAATACGTGATTTTAAAATAAAAGACATTATCAAAACTTACACAAATGATCAATTTTATCATGTTAGTTAGATAATTATATATTATAGTTTAAAATTATTTAATGCGATGATATCTTAACGAATATTTCTTTGTGGACAATATTTTTTTTGTGTACGTTTCCTCCTAATGTGTTGGTTGCTTCTGCTTGTCGATCTTGATATCCCTCTTGAAAGTGCAACATACAATTGTTCGTGCAAGAAAATATATTGCGGTAAATATATTCAATATTTAGGATGTTTGTCCTTGTACTTTATTTATTATATTTGCAAAACATAAACATACTAAAAATTATTTTCACACAAATTTAAAAGGATATTCCTTAGTTTCGGAAGAGGAAAGTTGAATTAAGGGATAAGAATATACTTAGAAGCACATTAACCAGTATCATAATTTTTGCATGTATGACATTATTGCCAAAAATTTTATATACCATCTGTGTGCTATTATATAAGCTATTCGGTGTATCTAAGTTCTTCAGTAGCATGAGGGCTATTTTTCTTCAAAATTAACCTATATACAATGGAAGATTAATTTTAACTTAGTCTATTATATATATAGTGACACTAATATACGTAAGAAATAAGAAACTTGACAACAAACATGGTAGAAGGCCATTTGATATTAAAATATTTAAGTATTCTTCTTGATAGTAATTATTGGTATCATTTTTTGTTGAATCAAAAACTAAAAAATATTTTATTTTTACTATAAAATTTTGAAATCAACCTTTTATTTAGTTGATCAACATATTCATTTCTGCTAGCTAAGATATCTTTTTAATTCTATCATGCGATTTGCACAAATTGCGTTTTAATATAATGATAGAAATATTTCTCTAGTTAAATGCACTACTACTACCATTGGTATTGATAACCAAGTATTCAGGAAGAACCAAAGCATCTTTTATTGGATACTCTTCTTCGTTTCCGACACGAAGCAAGAAGACAATGAATATATGATCTGTTTTTACTTTATATTTCTTGTCAGTTGAATCTTTTTAGTTTGAGGCAAGAAGTATAACTTTGGCAAGCTAGCTTCTACAGTCTCTGATTTTGTCGATTTTGGAACTACTGGTAGTACTTGACAGAAATCATCTCCCAAACCATTAATTTTTCACCAAACGGTTCATTAATATCCAATATATCTCTAGAACTCCGGGCAATTATTTCGATCGTTTGGCACTTAGCTATAAGTGCTTCATCCCATATTATCAATTTTGTTTTCCTTATATTACACGAAAAATTGATTAAAAAAATATTATTACGAAGGATTCTCATGGAATTGATATTATTAAACCTTTCTACATATTATTAATAAGAATTTAATAGAAAATTTTTATTAATTTGAAAATATTAAACATTAAAAATTAGCAGAGAAGGTATTGTAATCCAAAAAATAGGTTATTACAGTTATGCCCTTTCCTTATGAGTTCTTTCGTGTAATATTTTAGGGCTATTTTGATATATTAATATTGTATTTATGCTTTTATAATAATATAGGCTTTTATTTTTCTAAATGGATTTGGACAATATAATACATTCTCTAATTAAATTAGTAATAGGACATATAATAAGTTTTCAAATTAAATTAGTAATAGGAATTTTTAAGAAGTATATTTTAAAAGTAATACGATTACATGACTAAAGATATTTATTTGTTCAATTTTATATAAATTAGACAGCCCGAAAGTAATTATACTAAGAGGATTTTTAAAGGTAATCATCCTAAAACTAATAGGATTATAAGACTAATATCTAGAATTTCGATTATGTCCTTTTATTATGAGTTATTATGCCTTATGAGGTTATTTTTGTAAATTGATATTATATTCATGCTTTTATAATAATATAGAAGATTATATCAAATTAAAAACAAAACAAACGTCGTGATGTTTCGTTTAGTACATTAAAAGAAAAACATTTGTCTAGCTTACAACTTCTCACTCCAAAGTTAGATATTTTATTTTAAAATGACAATGACTTCCTTGCAATTCAGCAAGTCATTACACTGATATTAACAATTTTTACTTGCAAGTCCTTCACCTCCGAGCATATGTATATTGACCATCTCGAGGACAATGCCCGATTATTAGGGAGCAAAAATCTAAGAAAAAAATTGAAAATTTAAGCACGTCTATGTGTCAAATTCTTACCCGTACCGGTGCTTACACCAATTCAGCAGAAATATGATATGTATTTGCATATTCACCGCTATAACTTAATCATAATTAATACATATTCTTACTTCAAAACTATTTAATCATAATAAGTTTAATTAATTTAATGTAACATATATGGTGCTAATAAGTATTTATCAATTGATTGGCTCACCTAGCTGGGCCAAGGCAAAAGTCATGTCACTCAGGGGTCGTTTGGTAGGCTGTACTAAGTAAAATAATCCTTGTATAAAAATTTAATCCGTCCAATACAATGTTTGGTTGCTCAATTCAATTTATGCATATCTAATACATGGATTACTTATACCTCATAGGAGGGCTTAGCTAATACCAAGGAAACCAATGGATTACTAATCCCTGCATTAGCTATACCTGGATAAGATCCTAAAATTACTAAACCGCCACTCAAACCCTTTTCCTAAATTTCTTTATATACAGAAAGAAGAATATTCAAGGGTATAATCGTAAAGAAGATTTTGTACAGTTTTAAACCAAACACAAGCTAATTTTTAATACAATGAATCAAACACTTGATAAAAAATAATCCCACACTACAATCCCTGCATTACTAATACCTGAATTATTAATCCCTGTATTACTTGTGTTTGTACCAAACGACCCCTCAATGCCTAGCATATTGCTTCAGAACCAGCCAAAGGCAGTATAAAATTGTTAATTAAGTCGGAGATTTCAATCTATATATTTAAAATATTAACATGTAAAATTGGTAGACGATAAAACTATACTACGAGAACTTAGGATGTACACAACGTCAGAAGACGTAAACTGCTAATGGGGAGGCACAAAGTAAGAACATTACCTTTTAAAAAAATAATGTTATATTGTAACAAGCCGTCGTTGCCTCACACTCAATCTGTCGTTTTGACTGTTGATGCATGGCAAATGGAAGATGGCTTAATTGTTTATTGATATTCTTCCTAACTGACTTCTGTATTTTCAAGTTAACGAGCTTATCCTATTGAAATTTCAAGAAGGTAACTATAATGCTCCTTTTTCATAAATGATAGTATGACACCAACTTATATGCGAAGCGAATCATGTGATTATTTTTCTTCTGAATAAATAGAATAAATAACAGTTGGAAAAAAAATAGAATAAATTAACAACTAAAGGAAACACCAAACGTTTTTTATTGGAGTAAAATACTTTATTGTAATTTCATTCTGGGAGATTTGATGCAAATAGTTCACAACCAGTTCTGTAGTATAAAAGACAATTTTAGGTTTGTGCTACACATTTTAGTATAGAATAAATAATGACACAAAAAGATATTTTTGGAATGTTATATATATTTTATCATTTTATCTCAGTTTTGTTACTAAAACTAAAATCTGGATTGACGTCTTTGAAAATTTTCCTTGTCCTTTTTAGTTAGGTGGGTAACATGGCAGCATAACGTCAAATAGCATGGGATAGCCAGTTTTCGGTCCAGTAAAGTGGTAATTAAAAAATAGTCAGTATTTAAAAAGTCATTGAAAAATAATTACTATTTAATTCGGAGGTCGGAAAGTTCCAATATAATATGTTGGATTATGGAACTCCTGCATATGAACTTCCAGCATATTATGTTGGAACTCTAGCACATTATACTGGAAGCTCATATGTAAAAATTCGAACTACAGCATATTATGCTGGAACTTTTTCGGGTTTTTAAGGATGTTTTTGTTCAGATTTTATTTTTACATTAAAAAATAATTAAATTATGATTACTTTTGAAACTGTGACTTACAAATATGACTAGTTTTGAATTTCACCCCAGCACAACCTACTCCAAGGTATAATTTAAATAGTAGCCTCAAAAAGGATTATTTGTGCAAATATGCTGAGGTTCAATCAGGTCCAAGCCATGGGAGGACTCGCCTCTAATGTAGATAAAATTCACAAATAGCCACTTTTTAGCCCCTACAACTAAAATATAGCTATTGTTATGGAGATTTAAATTCTACAGGTGAAAACTCCATGACACTGAAATTTCATGACATTGTCATGGAGGTTCCACTGTGAAATCTAAAACTTCATAATAGTGGCTATTTTGAGATTATGAGACACAAAAGGCTATTTCGAAATTATATTGACTGAAAAGTGGCTGGCCCAGCTATTACTACTCTTACGTAGGGGCATCGATACATCTAAGCTAAAATTATACTATAAATTATTAAATGTACCAGTAAAATATACATTATTAAAGATTTTCTAGAACCATCAGTTTTATATTGAATTGATACCAATTTATCACAAAAGAAGTAGAATGGAACTGATCCAGCAAACTGGACGTCCAAGAGCTGGGCAGGCTTAGTAAGAGCCCAAGCAAGTGTAGAGAAAATTGAAGGGATTGTTACACAAATAGCCGATTAGATTCACTATTTATTTTTTCTAGCCGGTATACATAAATTATACATTGATAATACATAGTTATATATATATATATATATATATATAT
>MCJB01052748.1:0-22227 GCA_002018475.1 Nicotiana obtusifolia | reverse complement strand
ATTTACAAATAACCTGAAACTCTGTTCAAAGCCACTGAGGGCGACCATATCCACAACATAAATGTAAATGCGTGCTCGTAAAATCATCCTCACTGTGGAGGTATATATATATATTATATCATATAACAATAATAATAAATCCCTCTGTGGGGTGAGCTCATCATCACAACATCATTTCTGCCCAACTGATCAGTGGCAATGCACAGCTACGTGCCTAAACGGCCGCCTACAACACGGCTCGGTAAAGAAGAAACATGTCTAGGTGCACATATAAGTGCCTACCCGGCCGACTATAGCGCGGCTCGGTAATGAAAATAAACACACATATATATATACATAAGTGCAATGCAAGACCGACCTCAGAAGAGATATCATGACAAGAGTCGAAGTGACCTATTGTCGTTATCATTCGACTAATTTTATTGTTCCTACGTCATTTGGTTTCCAACCATGAGACAACCAGCACAAGAAACATGGAAGTTACGTAGTACGGATTTATTTGAAGTAGACATCATGTTCAAGCTATCAATAACCATGATCAATATGGACGTTGGAAAAAGAACGAATAAAAGAATTTTAATTCTCTTTGAGTGATGAACAAGGAAGGATCAGAATACTTAAATCTTCTTCGATATGAGTCATTCATGTGAAAAGGGTAAATTTAATCATATTTATCAATTTGGAGTGGAGCAGTTCGAATTTGATGAAACAATCCAATAAACGTTCATTCAATTCTAGTCATGCCGAAAAATATAAAGAAGGACCCTACATACCTCGTTGATAGAGCTATACGCGTCTTCCGGGTCCTTGAATACCTTATGAATGGCTACCTACACAAAATGAACTATTCTAGATCAAATCAAACTCATAGCTCATGAGAGTCTTCACTTAGACATTTAAGCAAGCAACTCGCGGGCATAAGTTTGTAAGCTCTTTTGTAGCTCAATTTTCCCGCAAAGCACTACAAAATTTTTACTTTCCTACTCCCCCTCATCAGTGCAATCCTATCCATACCAACATAACTCCAAGAAACATGCTAAAAATACATAAAACAGCTCAACAGCAACACAAAACAGTTCACCAACCAATAACATTACTAACAAGCCTTTCGATGTATATCTCACAAGTTCTATCTTCAACAACCAAGCCATAACTTGGATAATCTTAAATACATGTAGGGTAAGAGGTTCCTTACCTTCAAACAGAAAGAAAAACTCCAGTTTAACCTTAATTAGCCACGAAATAGCCCCCAAATGCTGCCACAAAAACAAGGAAGCGAAACTAGTAATCAATTAGCGTTTTTCGGTACTAGAATCGCTTTAGAAGACTTGAAATCACCTAGGGTTGATATTAAAACGTGAGGGAGTGTTTTTCAGAACATAAGCAACTTTAAACAACCTCCCACACGAGCTGGAACAACAGAAAAATCAGCAAGAACAAGAAGAACAAGAAACTTACTAGCGCCACGGGATTCCGGACACTTGATTTGTGTTGATTGCCCTTTGTTTTGGTCTTGGATCATGGGAGAATTTTGAGAGGAATTTCTTAGGGTTTCTAAGCTCTGTAAATTCTGGAAATACTGATTAAAAATCGGGGTTGGGGTATTTTTTATAAATCCCCAAGTCTTGGCCGATATATGTGGACCCCGTAGAGAGCTATTTGGAGCAGTCTCGCGAAAACGCGAATATCTCCCAACTCGGAGATCGTATCGAGAAAAGGTTTAATGCATTAGAAACTAGACTCATAGATCTTCAATTTGATAGGTGGATCACCCCATAACTCCAAGTATATTGAGAGAAAAGCTCTTTCACATTTGACCCAAATTTCAGTGAAATTTACAAGCGTAACTTGCGACAAACTTTTTTTTTTCAACTTCCGTGTCACAACTCATTTGACTTAAAAACTTAACGCATGAATATCATCCTATTTAAATACCTCAAAAAAAAAAATACCTTCTTACCTTGTTAGCAACCTTACGATACGAAAATGCACGAACACACGAGGTGTAACAATAATGCTAAAGAAAGAACTCTCGAACCATCGCTAGTCGAGGTAGACCAGGAAGCAGCGAGACCCATAGTCAAAGAGTCGATGAGAGCCGTGGTCGAGATGTCAATAATGGTCGAGGTCGAGCACCGTTGATGAAGCTATAACGGCTAGTTTTCGAAATAGGATATTAAAGAGAATATTCTAGTGGGTATTCTCCACAGTTGTACTATTAGGGTTTATTAGGAAACTGTCTCATATAAATAGAAAAAGAGACAATGATATGAGGCATGTGATACTCATTTGTAAGAACAAACTTTGACAAAAGATTCTCTCTCTCTTACTATGATACAAACATTACCTTTCCATCAAGATTCTTATCTATGTTATTCCATACTTTTTCATTAGATCCGAGAATAATTCGAACATTCAAGGATTTGTCTGTCACTCATCATTGTCAGAAAGAACAACCATCTAGCTCATCCTTTATTAGGTGAATCATATCTCCTATTTACTTAAATGCCATTTGTTAGTTACTCATTGTTATTTAATGCTACATTGACCCATACTTCTCGGAATAGTTATTGCATACTGTTATTATTTTTCTACCAGATCTATTTGACGCTAATCACGCTTTCGGAAGTCACATCTAGAAATATTATTATTAACTAGGTTTAACCCATTATCACATAAATTTAATTATTTGAACTAAAAGTTATACTTTTTGGTGAAACAATTTGGCGCCGTCTATGGGGATTTCCTAGTTAAAGCTTTTAATTTCTTCTAGATCTGCAACTATCACGAGTCACTGACGTAAAAAACAAAAAACAAGCAAAAACGAGATCTCCTTTCTTTGTGTGCACAAATCCCAACATAGCAGGTAACCGAGAAGAAAGGACGAGAATAATAAGTAATCTCCTAATCAACCTCATGAACTTCATCAACGAAAGCTGTGAAACGGCAGACGAAGGCGTGAAGCCCAATGCCTTCCCTGGGCAAGATGGGTCACCGCCTCCTTAGTGCAACATCAAAAAATCTCTTGGTAAGTGAGCCTCCACATCTATGGGGGAAGAGATGTCCCCAACTGTAAAAAAGCTCCTTGAAGCATGGCTAATTGACACGCTAACCAATGTCCTCAACAATCCCGCTCGGGACACGACCATAGAGAATGCAAGGACATGCACGATAAGGCAAGCGGACGAGCAATGCTACCCGCCTCTTCCTCCGATGATAGGTATTACTCATAATGTCATTGATATTGCATGTGACAACAACCTTGTAGCCATTCTGAAAAGGATGGAAGAAATGGAGAATGAGAACAAGGCACTCCGAGGTCAAATGAAAGAGCACCAGGAAAGGGTCGACAAAATACCTGGTGCCCCCAAGCTGTTGCCGAAGAGGGATGCCGGGCGGTTCGCGGAACAACCGTACAGTGATGATGCAACCTCACATGCTATACCAAAAACCTTTAATATGCCGCCCTACCTCAGGATAACCGACCTTGAAGATCACGTGACTCATTACGTCACCGCCATAAAAGGCAACGACCTAGCCAAAGAACATGTGTCTTCCATCTTGTTGAAGAAGTTTGGCGAAACCCTCACATGAGGGTAATTAACCTGGTATTCGCCTTTGAAGAAATGACCGAAAAGTTCGTAATGGCCCACGTTGGAGCCAAGAAGGCCAAGGCAAGAGTAAACGACATATTTGTTATTAAACAGTCTCTGGGAAAGGGACTAAGGGAGTTTCTCGCTCAATTCAACCGAGTAAGGATGACTTTTCCCAACGTATCAGAAGGGATGGGGGCCGCAGCTTTTCAGAACGGGCTGAGGAGGGATGGTTAGAGAGCAACTAGGAAACTATTGAGTGGGTTGATGAAGTACCCCACCCCAATCACTTGGGATGAAATCCACAATGCTTATTTGTGCCGGGGTCCGTGCAGATGAAGACGACCTCAACGGGCCAACCCAAAGACCGGGAATGATTATCCAACCCCACGATCTAACAGGGAATGATATCAACCATATGCTAGGGTGGCCATTGAGCCCTCTCCCCACTACGAAGAGGGTCCATCCAGACCAAGGACGGGAACTCATCGGAATGGCCGAGGTATGCTTCCTATATTATCTATTAAAAAGTTTTGTGTGTCACCTACAGAGACAGTCTATGCTTAAGAGAAACTCGGACCAAAGTGAAGTGGCCACCAAAGATGAGATCGGACCCGAACACTAGAAAGTACGACGCTCTCTGCGAGTTCCACCAGGAACGAGGACACAAAACTGAGGATCGCATCACCCTTAGGCAAGAAGTCGTAAACATGTTACGATAAGGTCACCTTAAAGAGCTGAGCGACAGGAGAAGAACCAACTTCACCAGAAGGCACGAACATCAAGGACCGCCAAACCACCCTCACCAGCTCGAACCATCAACATGATCATCGGCAACAGCGATGACGTTTCCATCAACAGCTTGAAGTTCACCACTACCCACAAACTCAAGCGATCAATCACTCGCGAGTGGTACAATGAACTCGAAGAAAGTATCATCTTCGATAAGTCGGACGCCGATGGTTTGACCTTTCCTCTTTAATGATTCCCTCGTTATTACTTTTCGTATTTTGGATACTGATGTTAAACGCATTATGATAGATGACGGGAGCGGCGTGTGCATTATCTATCCCCGAGTGCTCACCCAAATAAGACTCGAAGAAAGGATAGTGTCGCACTGTATCACGCTAACTAATTTTAATAATGCAGTTGAGCAAACATACGGAGAAATTACACTCCCAGTGTTAGCCGGCACCGTGACTCTGGAAATGACATTTCATATCATGGATCAAGACATCGCGTACAACACCATAGTAGGACGACCTTGGATACACCCCATGAAGGCTGTCCCCTTCAGCTTATACCAAGTTGTGAAATTTCCAACTCCATATGGAGTGTTCAGCATATGAGGTGAGCAGCGTACGTCCTGGGAGTGTTACTGCATTACTTTAGATAGCACGACCACTCAACAAAGAAAGGACAAGGAGAAAGAGGCATAATAATCAGCAGGGTCAAGGTCAAGGCATGATGAGATCAAGGAAGGCATCAAAGAGCCCGACATAGTCGAAGCCGCAGGATCGACCATAGAAGACCTTGACCCCGGTCAATTAGATCCATGCGACCATTGCAAAAAGGCCTATATCGGTTGCAAACTCCAGGAACCAGGTAAATTCAATCAATTCTTAAAAGCTAAAGCGGATTTGTTTGCTTTTAGCCATGCAGATATGCCGGGCATCCCAAGGGAAATCGCCATGCACAAATTAAACGTCGACTCCTTCCACTCCCCGGTGAGGCAGGTCAAGCGTAAATTCAACTCTGCAATCAACAACGCAGTATGTGAGAAAGTGGAAAAATTGCTGGAAAACAGTTCCATAAGGGAGTCGAAATACCCCAAGTGGGTCGCCAATGTAGTAATGGTTAAAAGGAAGAATGGCAAATGGCGGATGTGCGTGGACTTTACAGACTTGAACAAAGCATGTCCAAAGGACTCGTTCCCGCGGCCTCACATCGACAACATGAGCTGCAAAGTTTTTTGGACGCTTACCCTGGCTATGATGAGATTCTCATGGAAGAGGAAGATCATGAAAAAGCCATGTTCATCACCCACCAAGGAACGTACTGCTACAGGGTCACGCCCTTCGGACTAAAGAATGCGGGGGCGACTTATCAAAGGTTGGTAACGAGGATGTTTAAGGATCATCTCGGTAAGAGAATGGAAGTATATATAGATGACATGCTGGTCAAGTCCAAAAGGGGAGAAGATCACATCAATCACTTGAATGAAACTTTCGACATACTCAGATGGTAGGAAATGAAACTGAACCCGGAGAAGTGTGCGTTCGGCATGGCCTCGGGAATGTTTCTTGGTTTTCTCTTATCACAGTGAGGGATCAAGGTCAACCCTGACCAAATCAAAGCCATTGAGGGGATACCCAAACTCCTGACCACCAAAAAACAGGTCCAAAGGTTGACTGGCCGCATCGCCGCCCTATCAAGGTTCATTTCGCGGTGGTCAGATAGGTGCCATAAATTCTTTGGCGTACTTAAGAAAGATAGCGGCCTCCAATGGACTTCGGAGTGCATCCAAGCTTTGAGAGAACTAAAGGCATACCTATCGTCGCCGCCCTTGCTTTCAAAACAGAGCCAGAGGAACGTCTCCTCATTTATCTAGTTGTATCCAAGGTAGCCGTGAGCGCAGTCCTAATTCGAGAAAATAAAGGTACGTAATCTCCCATGTATTACATTAGCAAAACACTAGTCGATGCCGAGATGAGGTACCCACACCTCGAGAAACCGGCTTTGGCCTTAGTCGTAGCTTCACGGAAGCTTAGATCATATTTTCAATGTCACCTCATCTCGGGCTTCACGACTTCCCCCCTAAGAAGCATTTTACATAAACTCAAGCTATTGGAAAGGTTGGACAAATGGGCCATCAAGCTAAGCGAGCACGATATCACGTGCCAGCCGCGAACGACGACAAAGTCACAAGTGCTCACTGACTTCAGCGCAAAAATAATGCCTGAAGTCGAAAGGGAAGCCGTTCAAACTTCCCCCCAAACATAAGACCTCTGGGTCCTATACACCGACGGCGCATCCGACGTGTCGGGGTTCGGACTGAGACTCTTACTCGATGTCCCAACAGACGAAGTAAATCGCCAGTCCATAAGGTGCCCATACATGACTAACAACGAGGTCGAGTCTGAGGCCTTCATTGTAGGTTTGAGACTAGCACTCAAGTATGGGACATAACGGTTAAAACTACGCTGTGATTCTCAGCTCGTAGTCAACCAATTCAAAAGGACTTTCCAAATCAAGGAACAAAGATTTCAAAATACCATACTGAACTCTGCAAGCTGCTACCCGAATTCGACGAATGTCAGCTTGACCAAATTCCACAAGTACAGAACGCCGAGGCAGATGGCCTCGCTAAACTAACCGCAGCCACCAAAAGCATCACAACATGATACAAAAACATGGTCCAGCTCCTTAACTCATCGCTAGACCAAGTCGAGGTAAGAACCATTAACTTAACTTGGGACTGGCGCAATCGTATTATCGCATACTTGGAGGACGACACACTCCCAGGCGATAAAAAAAAGCCAAGAAACTGAGAATGCAAGCGGCCAGATACAGTATCCTAAACAACGACCTGTACGAGAGAACTTATGGCGGCCCTTTAGCAAATTGTCTGGGCCCAAACCAAACTCGGCACGTCCTTGAAGAAATCCACGAAGGGCATTGCAGGGTGCATTCCAAGAACCGAGCACTGGTTTGATGCTTCATACAGGCGAGATATTACTGGCCCACCATGATAATAGAAGCCGCAGATTTCATGAAAAGATGCGAACAATGCCAGAGGTGCGCCCCAATAATTCACCCAAGGGGCGAACACCTCCACCTGGTCACCTCACCTTGGCCATTCATCAAATGAGGAATGGACATCATAGGGCCCCTCCCAGCAGAACGAGGTAATATACGATTCCTTTTGGTTTTAACTTACTATTTATCTAAGTGGGTGGAAATAGGAGCCTTCGCCCAAATACGGGAACATGAAGTAATCACTTTTATATGGAAAATATCATATGCTGGTTCGGCCTTTCCAAAGAAATCAGCTACGACAACGGACCCCAATTCAAAGGAAAGAAAACCGCTAAATTTTTTGAGAAATGGCATATCAAAAGAATACCCTCAACCCCGTACCACCCCGCGGGCAACAGGCAAGTAGAGTCCTCCAACAAATCGATACTAAATATCATGAAAAAGAAACTTGAGACGCGAAGGGAATATGGTCGGATGTCCTACCAGAAGTATTGTGGGCATACCGAACAACTCAAAAAACGAGCACATGAGAGACGCCCTACTCTTTGGTCTATGGGACCGAGGTGGTAATACTAGTTGAGGTTGGAGAGCCCAGTCTAAGGTACTCCCACGAGAGCAGAACAAGCAATGACGAGGGTCGAGGGCAAAAACTCGACGAAGTCGATGAACGAAGAGATATGGCTTATATACGAATGATCGCCCAAAAATAGCAGGCAAAGCACTATTATAACAAGAAAGCAAAGTCAGGAAGCTCAAAGTCAGGGAGTAGGTACTGAAAGTTAAAACCCAAGCAAGAAAAAATCCCAAGGAAGGTAAGCTAGGAATAAATTGGGACGGTCCATACAAAATTATAGCAAAAGCGAATAATGGATCATTTCAACTAGAAATAATGGAAGGAAAGCTACTAGCAAATAACTGGAATATCATCCAGCTAAAATACTTCAACTTCTAAAATAAAAAGTGCCCCCAAGTCGTACTCTTTTTCCCTCACTTGAGTTTTATCTCAGTTGGGTTTTCTCAAGGAGGTTTTTAACGAGGCGATGAAAGGAACACTCCAAGTCGAAGTACGCGAAGACGAGGCCCTGGTTACTTTTTCATTGCTCGACCTCTCACTACTCTCCAGATTGACCAAGGTAGGGATTAAATAGACCGGGACTGGGACTGGAACGCTAGCCAACACCCAAAATCTGTAAATTTCTCCAACTATGAAACAAATACAACAATGCCAAGGTAATAAACTTTACACTTACCAGCACACTTCTCTTAAATTCAGGTTATGTTCGACCCTGTTCGAACTAACACCTACTGGCCCTCGGCCATGATTAAATTCAGGTTATATTCGATCTCGTTCGAACTAACACCTACCGACCTTCGGCCACGATTAAATTCAGGTAACATTCGACCTAGCTCGAACTAACACCTACCGGCCTTCGGTCATAATTAAATACAAGTTATGTTCCACCTTGCTCGAACTAACACCTTCCGGTCCTTGGTCATAATTAAATACAAGTTATGTTCGACCTTTCTCGAACTAACATTTATGGGCCCTCGGCCATAACTATGTTGGGGTCGCGTTTGACTAGCTCGAAGTAACAGCCAGCCCTCAGCCTCAACATTAAACGAAAAGTTGTGTTCGACCTCGCTCGAACTAATAGCTAGCCCTCGACTGCAACACTAAACGAAAAGTTATGTTCAACCTCGTTTGAATAAACACCTACCAGCCCTCGGCCACAATCTAAAGAAATATCACAACCAAACAAGTCGACGGCCTCGGCCACATTCCAACACGCAACCAATAGAAGCAAAAAAAAATATACAAGTACAAAAAGCAAACCACAGGAAAAGAAACAGATGCAGAGAACAAATTTGGCATCTCATACTTAAAATATTTTTTACAAAGGCTCATGAAGACGCCGCCAAAAATACACAAAAACTTACAAAAAAGAGAAGAAGAAAAGATTACTGAGCACCACCATCACGATCCTATGCTTCGTTACTGCCTTGGCCACCAACACCCTCGCCACCGTCGCCTTTGCCCTCCGGGTATGCGGTATTGTACCATGCAGCCTCCATATGTCGTTCCACACCTTCATCGTCACCATAGCCGAACTCAAGTGTAGCAGAATCATACCCATACTCACGGGCCTTCACACGAATGCCTTCAAGGACCTCATTAGAAACGGACCCTGTCGCAGGCAGATCTCGAACGATATCTAATTGGTCCTCGATGTGAATCCATTCCTCATATAATTCTCGAGGAACGTAAGGAAAGTACAGGATACGAGAAGAGGACGGTTGTGCCAGCGATTGGTCCTTCTCGGCCCCCAATGCAACCACTCGATCGTGAAGAACAGAGGCCTCTTTTTCCAGCTCCCCGAACCTTTCATCGAGCCATTCTTCCTCGAGCCTGGCCGTCGCTAGGTCAGTCTCCCGCTCTGAACGGAGAGTTCGAATCACCACCTCAAGGGACTCCACTTTATTCAGAGCCTCTAACCGCACCGCCTCAGATTTCTCCATCTCGCCCACTTTCTCAATGATTTCGCCAGTAAGGACCTCCACCTGAAGCCGGCAATCCTCCAATTGCATGCGCAGTTCGACTACTTGCGTCTGAAGGCCGCCACATTGGGCCTCTAGGGATTTGCTGACTTCGAGCTCTTCTTCCCTACTTCTCAACGTCCCCTCAAGGACACTACACTTCTTGATGACTCTCACCAGCTCGTCATCCTTCTCCTTCAAGTTATCACGAAGGTCCTACAAATGTCGCCCTCATCAAACCGCCTGCGAAACTCCCGATATTTGCTGCAGTACACGAAATATTTGTGTTTCAACCTCTCAAATATTTTCTTATGCTTCTCCTCCCTTCGGGCACTTTCAATCTCCAAAATCATGGTCTGTAGTCACAGAAAGAATAAGAAGAAAAGCAAAAATAAGAACCCCCTCATAATAAAGGCAAAACACTAAACGCAAAAGACAGACAAAAAGATGAAGCCCTAAAATACTCACCCTCAGTGCAAAGCCGGCTATGCTCCTTGACAAGGTAACATCATCCAGCTTTTTGAGGGTTTCACGCTCTATGTCGAAGCAAAGAGGGCCAAGGGCAGGGACTATGTTCTCCGTATTCTTCAAAAGATCACGATCCATGGGGATCACAATGGTCCTCGTAGACCCCTCCAGCCTCACCTCGAGCTGGGTAAATCCTTCCTTCATCATCCTCAGGTCAGCAACATCAACGTCTGAACCTATCTCGTAGCCTTCTTCAGCAACGCTTTTGCCTCTCCCATCGGCCGGCAAAGAAGAATCATCAGCTGGTGGCGAAGTCGATGGCTCCTCTTGCCGCGAAGTGTTAGAAGCCCTAGTGGCCGACCCTTCGGCTCCCGTCATTGCAAAAGGGAGAGACATACCCTCATCAGCCTCCAGCGACCTCAAAATCTCAGACGCCGGGCCGACATCATCTTCAATGACAATAGTCACCGTCTCACAAAGTGTAAAATCACCCATCATCGGCCAACAGCCCGGGTAACCCCATCGCCAACGTCCACCGATCTCCTCTTACGGGGCATCAAGTCCCCATCACCTGACAATGACTCATCTTCCTCATCTATGAGATGGTGCAAGGAAGAGGCCGAAGGCTCCGCGACCGAAGGCTGAAGTAGCAGCGGGCGGGACCGAGGAGTAAGAAGAATCAATCGCGATCATAGAAGGGGCAGGAGCCAAAGAGGCATCAACTTTCCTCCTATGAAATGCAAGTGCGGGATCCCTTGACCTCCTCGAGGACCCCCTAGCTAAAATTAAGGGAAGTACTAATGGACAAGAAAGTCGGCCAAAACAAACCACAAAAGAGAAATAACTAACAGGACAAAGACGAGAGTAACTTACCAGTTGAGGGGGGAGTTAGCCCAAACCTCTTAAAGAAGCCTGGCCACTCATGAATCCATACGATGTGAGGGACGAGCCGACCGACCCAACCAGAAATATCCTTGACCAAAAGAGGAGGCTAGGTCTTGGCTGCGTAAGAAAAGAACGAGAGGTCAGAATCCACAACAAAGCAAAATAAACCAAGTACCTACATGCGAAGGAGTGAGGCGCTTACGAGTGCAATTCCAAGCTTCAGGGAAGCCGTCGACATTGGCCACCACGTCCTCAGTTCTAACGAAGAAAAGGTTGAGCCAGAACTGGCGGTTAGCCTTGTCGTCCATCTTCACCACCAGGCATTTCCCTTCTTCGTAGCGAAGGTTCAGCATCGTCTCCCTATAAAAGCTGGGGGCGAATAGGTGCATCAGGTGTTGAAATGTAATCTCGACCTCAGCAATGGGAAAGGAAGAAGAAGATATAGAGTTTCGATACAGGAAATCTATAAATTTTGGGATTACACCCTCACATCCCTACTTATAAGATTTCAGGCGTCAAAATCGAGAAATTGGCTCATCATTACCTGGCATCGAAATCGAAGTGGCAGGACCAATCAGGAGACCCACGCAAAATGAAACGACGCATCGGGAATACGCGTCATGATGACGCATGAGATCGTGACGTCACCTTGATTCATGGACGGCACAACTCCAAAATTTGCGGCTTACGAAGGGCCACGTTGCCAGCTCGCCCTCAGTCATCATGACCCGATCAGCTCGTCCAATTGTTTCGACCGCAATTAACAGAATCCGCTCATCAAGCCACCTGAGGTCGGCCTTAATAAGCGGAGGGACTAACTGTATGGGTCAAAATCTGTCCTAGAATATTTAAGAAGTCGAGCACCATTGATGAAGTTGTAACGGTTAGTTTTCGAAATAGGATATTAAAGAGAATATTCTAGTGGATATTCTCTGCACTTGTACTATTAGGGTTTATTAGGAAAATGTCTCATGTAAATCGAAAAAGAGACAATGATATGAGGCATGTGTTAGTTATTTATAAGAACATAGTTTAACAAAAGATTCTCTCTCTCTCTTACTAAGATACAAACACTACCTTTTCATCAAGATTCTTTTCTACATTATTTCATACTTTTTCATAAGATACGAGAATAATTCGAACATTCAAGGATTTATCTGTCACTCATCATTGTCAGGAGGAACAACCATCTAGGTCATCCTTTATTGGGTGAATCACTCCTCATATTTACTTAAATGTCATTTATTGTTATTTTATTGTTATTAAATGCTACGTTATAGCTCATACGTTTTGGAATAGTTATTGCATACTGTTATCACTTTCTACCAGATCTATACGATGCTAATCATGCTTTCGGAAGTCACATATAAAAATATTATTATTTACTAGGTTTAACCCATTATCAAATAAATTTAATTATTTGAACCAAAAGTTATACTTTTTAGTCAAACATTTACCTTATTAATAGTTCTTGCATACATTTAATTTGTACTATTTTAATTAGTGTTTGCTTTATTATTGTTGGCCTATATATTCATTTTTATTTTGCTGAATACTATTATAATACCAAAAATAAAATTGAACATGTTACCTTTCTAATTAAAAAAAAAAAAAAAGACAAGAAAAAGAAGATAATACTCTAATGGGATTTCTTCGAAGATAATCTTGAAAATGTGGCGAAATGCAGCCAAATTCTAATAAATGGTAGTGTCAAAAATTAGTTACCACAGATGGTGAAAATACGGGAATCTAAACGACCCTTTATTGTTGCTTTTTAACGTCTAAAATTAGATGGAAAATTAAGTTTTGTTTACACTGAAGGCGCAACAAAACTCCTTCAGGCGTGTGGCAATGTTCGAGCCTTCAGATATTATATGCGTTTTTATTTTATTTTTATCATGACCTCAGACTTCATATTACCAGTGCTCTGGCTATGTATATCATCACAAAGTTCATAAGATACTACATACAATGTTTTTGAATATAGTCCATTTATGGCATCTAAAATTAGACGAGACGTAAAGTTTAACTGTATTTATATTGAAGGCACAATTAGGATGTAGCGACTTCAGTTCCAGTGAAAAAAGTACACTGAAGGCGCGTTGCAGTTTTTGAGCCGTCAGACCAGCTCCTGTTTTGACAGGATTCTGCAGACTACTGCTTTTTCATTATACTGAAGGCGTATCTAGTACCTAGCGCCTTCAATACTATTGATGTAACAAGATTCTGCACTTTTTCAGCTCACTTAAGGCGCTATACTTGCTTTAAGCCTCAATACTGCAGCTCTTTGAAGGCGCTTGGTCAGTGGCGAGCATTTAACTGTATTTATGTGAGACACAAAATTTTATATGCACCTTTATTTTTTGTTTATCATGTACTCAGATCCCACTAATGATCGTGATAGTACCTAACCTCAACTTATTAGGTAAGCTAACATCCAAAACTAATCACAAACATGTTAAATACAGGATAAAATATTGTTATGACATAAATAAATAAGGTATAATAAGTCTTACAACATCCACCCAAAGTGAAAAATACTATAACAATATCTCAAAATCTAGTAGTATAAAGTTACGAGCATCTAAGATAAAAATACAACTGAGTCATAATATAGAATTGTGCCTTCATAATATAGAATTGAACATGTTACCTTTATACTAAAGGGAATCTAAATGACCCTTTAGTATAAAGTTACGAGCATCTAAGTCATAATACTGTTAGGCTCCCTCTTGAGTATTGTTAGGACCAACAACACGGTCGGCAAATAAAAATATAGCTGTGTAGTTTGAATACAAAACCAATATATACTCAATAAGTATCAAAACTAATTTAGGTCTAATTCAGATGAAGCAGTGACGAATGATAGGTAGGGGAAAAGAGAGAGATGAGGTAACCCTTATTTTGAATCCTATATAAGTCCACCTCTCTTCACATTAAGGGCAGACTCTTAATACCATCTGAGAGAAACTTGAAGATAATTTTCTTGGAATTTTGACAGAAAGAAGAAGCTAAAAACCAGAGTTAAAATTCAAGGGAGGAGAAAATTTTCTGAGAAAAATAGTGTGAAGTAAGATTTAGAAAATGATGCTCTGATGAGGCTACAAATCTGTGTTTTCTTCAAAGGTTCTAAAGTTTTTGGCTTCAAATTTTCTTATTATTTCTGGGGTTAAAGAGCTGAGAATCAGCGCGGATTTATGTTGTTGTTCTTCTTATAGTTCCTGAGCTTCATTCCATTTAGCCTTTGCATTAAGTTATTACTTTAGCTTGTTTTTCTGCACTTTACGGTACTTTTCTTGGCAAAAATGTAGATTCCTATTATTTTGTGAGTGAAGAATGACTTAAAAGTGTAACGATTCGGCCGGTCATTTTGAGTATATTAGTCCATTTCAACTTTACACGCTATATGACTTGCGGGGGCAATTTATTTGATTTCGAGAAAATTTTGGATTGAATTGTGACACTTAGTCCCTTGGTTGGAGGTTTAAATTGTGAGAGTTGATCGGAGTTTGACTTTTGTGGAGACGACCCCGAAATGGTATTTTGATGGTTCCAATAGGTTTGTTTGGTGATTTTGAACTTAGGAGTATGTCTGGATTTGGATTTGGAATTCCGTAGGTTGATTTGGTTCTTTTTAGTGAAAGTTAAAAAGTTAAAAGTTTGGAAGGTTCATAGGTTTGACCGGAAGTTGACTTTATTGTTATCAGGTTCAGATTATGATTCCGAGAGTTGGATTAGGTCTGTTGTGTCATTTGAGACTTGTATGCAATATTTGAGGTCATTCTGATTTGATTTGATGTGGTTCGACATGAGTTTTGGAAGTTGGAAGTTCATTAGTCACCTTAGGCTTGAATTAAGGTGCGACCCGTAGTTTTGATATTTTTAGTGTAATTTGAGGCCTCGAGTAGATCCGTATTGTGTTTTGTGATTGGTTGGTGTTATTGGACGGGGTGTAAGGAGCCTCGAGTGTATTTCAGATGAGTTTCGGATCTTTTTGGATTAAGTTGGCATGGCTGAAGATTTTTGAGTTCTGATGTTTCCGCATTTGCAAAGTTGTGGTCGCATATGCGAGTCCGCAAATGTGAGCGTGGAGCCACAGAAGCGGATATGGGCTGGAGGAGTCAGGCGCCGTAGATGCGGAAGGATGGGCGCAGAATCGAGGCCGAATCTACGATGATGGAACAACAGATGCGGGTGCGCAAGTGCGGTGTGTTGATTGTAGCTGCGGTTGGTCGGGTTTAGTGGGATTCACAGATGCGAGATTTTGACCGTGGATGCGGTAATTTAGATCGCAAATGTTGAATCACTAGGTAGACTATATATTTTTGAGGGTTTGTTTATTTTTCATTATTTGGAATTGTGGAGCTCGGTTAGAGGTGATTGTTAGAGAGGATTTCACTAAAATTGAAGGGCTTAAGTAATCTTTTCTTGATTTTGATGTTAGACATTGATTACCCATAGATTATTACATCTTGTTTATGTGAATTAAAGGTGGAATTTGGGAGTTTTTGACTATGATTTTGGAGAATGAAAATTGATGATTTGAAGGTCAAATTCAAGTTGGATTTGGATAGAACACATATATTTGGAATCATATTGGAGTAGGTGTTCGGTATTTGTGAGTTTTGTAGGGTTCTGGGATGCGGACCTAGGGTTGACCTTTTGGGTTTACTTTGCACATTTGAATCAGGATCTTAGCTTTATTTTTCGGGGTTGTTTTTATGGATTTTATTGATAATATTGAGCTACTTGACTAGATTTGAGTCTCTCGGAGGTCGATTCACATGGGAAGGACTTTTTGGAGTATTGATTCATGCGTTTTGAGGTAAATAACATATCTAAACTTAGTTTAAGGGTAATTATTCATGTGGACTATGATACTCGAGATGTGTTGGGAATAACGCACGTGCTAGGTGAAGGGCGTGTGTGCGTACACCGGGGTATTCATGGTTTGGGTAGACTTTAGACTACTATGAGACTTGCGTTTCTATTATGCCTCGTTATATCCGTAGTTTTTATACTTAAATGATTATTTGAGCTATGATGCATGTTAGAAATCATGTGTAGGCTATGTGCTTATTTGTTTGAGACGTGATAGGTCTATTCTTGTTGTTTTTGAGCTGTTTGCCTTAATTATAGATATACTCTCAATCATGACGCTATATTCGTATATGATATCTCTATCTCAGTACATTCTTATTATGATTTCTCACATGTTGTTGATTCCCCATATGCATGACACTTTTAAATTGAGTACTGTGAGATGTGGTTAATTGATACTTGAGCAGTGGATGACTTATGTGGGTCATAGAGCCGTATTGTAATTGAGATTTGGATCGGGTTGTACGCTGTAACGTATTGATATTTGGATTGGATTGCACGCCGTAATTGTTATATTGATTTTTGGCTTATATTCGACTAGCGCTTAGTCAAGGATCCGCCTCTCCGATGTTGGTATTCCCAGTGAGCGTAGGCACGGAGCCATATATGTGCTTTGGTGAGGGAAATTTGTGCGAGGAACCTATACATTACTGAGTGTGGTTGTGTGTGTGATGGTGATAGGCATTTGTGCCTGGCACCGCGAGCGTGCTGAGTGTGAGTATACCTGATGGCTTTATTGTGGTGTAATTGACTTGACTTGTATATTTGACATGTTGGCATAGACATGTATTTTTCCTCATGCTAGATAATAAACGAAATATCTTACCTATTATTGAAAGTTTGAAAATTACAGTTTCTTTGATAAACACATTTTTTAGTAATTTCGGTGTCAAGATTGGGCTTTGACTATTATATTTAAAAAGCATGTATAATTTTTTATATTTGTGAATGAGCTGAAGCACGCGCAGCACCACCAGCTGTTGAGCCTCAAATAGAGTAGGAGGAGGAGATCCCTTTTTTGACCGAGCTAGTAGGACCAACTTAGGTCCAGAGGGGTTCATCGCTACCTAGTTCTCCAGGATGCCCTAGTCCGTTTGGTTGGTCTTATGGAGAGTGAGGAACCAGGCAGTGTATTTCATGTAGGACCAGCCGTTTCTCAATCTTGGGGAGGAGCCTCGACTCCCGCTACTCACACTCCAGAGCAGATAGCTCACGGGTATCAGACCCCAGCAGTTCTTCCAGCTGGGACAGTTCATCCTGTAATTGCTACACAGCTAGGAGAGAGACACGCGATGTCAGTTGAAGGGCTAAAGAGGTTGAACAAGTTTACCAAGTTATGTCCCCCTCACTTTGGTGGTACACCTTCTTAGGACCCCTATGATTTCTTAGATTGTTTTCATGAGATATTACGCAATATGGGTATAGTGGAGACCAACAGAGTTGATTTCATAATGTTTCAGATGCATGGTGCTGCCAAGAGGTGGTGGTAGGTGTATGTTCGAGGCAGGCCAGCAGGTTCACCTCCTCTCACCTAGGCTCAATTCTCACTGTTGTTATTAGAAAAGTTCATTTCCTTCACTTAGAGAGAGGACTTCCGCAGTCAGTTTGAGCGCCTTTAGTAGGGCATCATGACCGTTACTTAATATGAGACCGGATTGGTAGCTTTATCACACCATGTACCTATCATGTTCCCTACTGAGAGGGAGATGGTGCGGAGGTTTATAGATGGCCTTACATACGGTATCAGGCTACAGATGGCCATAAAGATCGAGGATGATATTTCTTTTACTCGAGTTATGGAAATCGCCAGGAGGATCGAGCGCATTAGGGGTTACGTTCAAGGAGACGATCTCTAACAAGAGGCCTCGTCATTTTTGAGGATTCAGTGGTGCCTCGTCAGGAGGCAGACGTTGGCTAGTGAGGGGCCAGTCTAGCAGACTAGTTTATCATTCACCACCACCTAGCCAAGGAGCTTCAGTATACTCTTCATTCAGTGCAATCCCAGCTCAGAGCTTTTATCGCACTCCATCAGTTCAAGATTCGTCAGTCCCGGGCCATTCCAGCAGTTATTCTGGTTCATGGGGTCCGACTCAAGCCCCACAGTAATTCCCAGTTCGAGGCTGCTATGAGTGTGAAGAGTTGGCACATATGAGGAGGTATTGCTCCCGTTTTCATAGTGGCCCAGTGCAGCAAGGAGACCAGACTATGACTCCCACATCAGTTGCCACACCACCTGCTCAGTCAGCTCAGGGTGGAAGTCATATGAGGTGAGGTCGCACTAGAGGGGAAGGCTAATAAGGTGGTGGACAGGCCCGTTGCTATGTATTTCCTGCCAAGCCAGAGATAGTTGCTACTGACGCCATGATCACAGGTATTGTTTTCATGTGCCACAAGGATGCTTTAGTGCTATTTGACATACTTTGCTTGTTATTTGGATATGTCTCGTGTTTCTTTAGATATATTTGTTCGTGTATCTACATCGGAGGGTGATTCTATTATGGTGGACTGTGTGTATCGGTCATGTGTGATTATTATTGGGGGTTATGAGACTAAAGTTGATCTCTTATTGCTCATCATGGTAGATTTGATGTGATTCTAGGCATGATTTGGTTGTCACCATATCACGCTATTCTTGATTGTCATGCTAAGACCGTGATGTTGGCTATACCGGGGTTGCCAAAGTTGGTGTGGAGAGACTCCTCAGATCATGTTTCTACTAGGGTGGTGTCTTTTTTGATGGCACAACGGATGGTTAAGAAGGGTTCTTGGCATAGTTAGCCTTTATGCGGGATGTTAGTGTTGATACTCCTACCGTTAAGTCAGTTCTGGTAGTGAGAGAGTTCCCATATATGTTTCCAACAGACTACCGGGCATGCCACCTGATAGGGATATTAATTTTAGTATTAATCGACTGTCGGGTACTCAACCCATCTCTATTCCAGCATATCGCATGGCACCAGCAGAGTTGAAGGAGTTAAAGGAACAACTTCAAAAGTTGCTTGAAAAGGGTTTCATCCGACTAAGTGTTTTACCTTAAGTCCCTAGTTTTTTTTGTAAAGAAGAAAGATGGATCTATAAGGATGTGCATTGATTACAGGCAACAGAACAAGGTTATTATCAAGAATAATTATCCACTACCGCGTATTGATAATTTGTTGGATCAGCTTCTGGGTGTTAAGGTATTCTCGAAGATTGACTTGAGATGGGGATACCATTAGTTGAAGATCAGGACTTCATATTTTACGAAGACTATTATCAAGACCCATTTTGGACTTACCAATACCCCAGTAATATTCATGCACGTGATGAACAACGTATTTCAGCCTTATCTGGATTCTTTCATTATAGTTTTCATTGATGATATATGGGTGTATTCTCATAGCTGGGAGGTTCATGAGCAGTATTTGAGGATCGTGTTCCAGACTTTGAAGGAGAAGAAACAATATGCTAAATTCTCCTGTCACGGCCCGGAATTCCCACCCTCGGGAGCCGTGATGGCGCCTACTAGTGAATGCTAGGCAAGCCAATTAACCGAATCATTAACTACTATTCCACTCAAAATCAAAGCAACTTAAAATCAACAGTTAATAACATTATAAATAGATGAGCATAACGTATAAAATTTCAAGCCTTTAAACATCGCCAATACAATCTCCTTAACAACTACCCAAGATTTAGTGTCACAGTTTCACAGACTGTCTAAGATTTACTACAAATAAGGGTCTGAAAGAAATAACAAAATACAGTTACTGGGACTACAAAAAAAAAACAGATAAAATAGAAAGCGGGAGACTCCAAGGTCCGCGAACGCCTGCAGGACTACCTTGGGTCACCTGATAATCAGAAGCTGGAAGCTCCTTACAGTCCAAAACCTGAGGTACTGGGATCTGCACAAAAGAGTGCAGAGTGTAGTATCAGCACAACCGACCCCATGTGCTGGTAAGTGCCTGGCCTAACCCCGGCGAGGTAGTGACGAGGCTAGGACCAGACTCCAGATAAGCCTGTGCAGTTATATATATATATATATATATATATATATATATATATCCAAAGCAAAAAGATAGAAGCAAATAAACAATCAACTATGGGGAAGGGAAACATGTTTCGGAGTAACAGATGAAACAAATTATCAAAGAAATATAAGGAAAAACTACAATTAATTTCTAACACAAGTAAAGAGATACGGACAATTTTCACTTTCAGTTTCCATGTTGTTGCAGGCGTGCAACTCGACCCCATTTCCTTATAATCTTGTTGCAGGCGTGTAACTCGACCCCATTTCCTTATTTTTCCTGTGGTAGGCGTACCACCCGCTCCCATTTCATTATCTTGTTGCAGGCGTGCAACCCGACCCCTTTTCATTTCATTTCTGTGGTAGGCGTACCACCCGACCCCTTTTCATTATATATATATATATATATATATCCTGTTACAGGCGCGCAACTCGACCCCATTTCCTTACATTTTGTGGTAGGCGTACCACCCGCTCCCATTTCAATAGTCATCACACAAATCACAAGAATTTCAGAAAGGAAACAAAACAATATCATAATTTCTCAACAAGAGAACAATAACATCAAAACAATCATCCATATACGACCCACGGTCATGCTTGACACCAACGTAGAGGTACTCGTCACCATGCCTATACGTCGTACTTAAAGTAACAATTTAACGAATAGAACACGACTTCTAATCCCTCAAGCTAAGGTTAGAACGGACACTTACCTCGCTTTGCAACTGAATTCAAGGTTCCATCAAACCTTTGCCTTGAAACTTTGTGTCCGTAGGCTTCAAATCTAGTCACAAATAATTTAATACACTCAATACACATAGTAGAAACTAATTCCATATGAATTTACAAATTTTCCGGATTAAAATACGAAATTTAACTCAAAATTTCCAGTGGGGCCCACTTCTCGTAATCGTACAAAACCCACAAAATGTTATAACCCATTCCGATACGAGTTCAACCATACAAAAATTATTGAATTTCGACATCGGATTGATCTCCAAATCTTAAATCTAAACTTAAGGGTTTTTCCACAATTTTCCCAACTTAAATCACCAATTAATTGCTAAAAATAGTGATAAACTGAGGTAATTCCCCCAAAATTGAGTTAGGAGCACTTACCCCGATGTTTCCCTTGAAATCCATCCAAGAATTTCTTCAAGACTTGCTTTAATCCAAGCTCTCTAGCTCCAAATGTGTTTAGAATGGTCAAATCCCCTTCTTTAAGAATCTACACAAGATAATCTCCTTTGGATATGGTTTTGAAGTTGGTTTGTTGTGATTCTAGGGTGTTTGGAGGTGTTCCTCTTCGTGGGTAACGAAAATGGGTCTTGTAGAACAAAATGGGCACTGAGTTCTACTTAAAAAGTATCAAAAATCGCGTTAAAACACCCCTGTCAGGCCATATTTGCGATTCGCAAACTTGTCGCATAACAGGTTTGCGGTTCGCATTTTTGGTCACAGAGATCGCAAACCTCGCCTCAAGTTCTGCCTCAGTTTGCGATTTCTATGTCTAATTTGCGGTTCGCATGTCGAATTTGCGGTCAATTTGCGATCGCAAATTTGACATGTCTACAGATTTTTTCCCTGACACGAAAATAGGCATAACTTTCTCATACGATGTCCGAATTGGACGATTCTTTTTGCTATGACTCCGAAATTTCGATACGAATCTAATGCTTCAATTGAAACTGAAATTGGAGCCCATTTGCATAATATTATACCACTTATTCTTGAAGAGACGACATCGACACATTCTTGAAATGCCAAAGTTAAACTCCATCAACCATCCAAAATCCATTCGAGGCCCTCCGGAAACTCAACCAAACATGCCAACATATCCCATAACATTATTCAAACTTGTTCCAACCATCGGAACGCTCAAAACAACCTCTCAACACCAGATTCGCGTTGGATTCAAGCCTAAGGATTTCAAAATCTTCTAAATCTCTCTTTTAATCTAAACCCAACCAAACCACGTCCGAGTGACCTGAAATTTTACACACAAGTCATAAATAACATATCGAAGCTACAGCAACTTTCGGAATTCCATTCCGACCCTCGGATCAAAATCTCGCCTATCAACCGGAAATC
>MCJB01052747.1:19503-55599 GCA_002018475.1 Nicotiana obtusifolia | reverse complement strand
TTTTTTTTTTTTTTTTTTTTTTGAAAAACGAAATTTAAGAATTAGAACCTAAAACAAAGGCACGAAGAACAGGATTGGGATTGTAGAAACAAACCCTTTCCAAGCTCTGATACCAACTGATGCAATATTAAACACGGAAATAAGAAAACAAAAGATAGAAGCAAGACGCTCAATGAACTATCAAGACAACAAGTAAGAACTAGTCTACTTACCTTCTTGATGAAGTCACGGAGTACCTATACTATACGAACAACCCTCAAGACAACAATGGTCTTGCAAACTGTTCGATCAAACAAAGGAACAAATTCAATTTTGAATCACACCAAAATTGGACAAGTTAATTCACACGATTTTGGGAGCAATGTGCTGCCGGGTTTTGATTGATAATAATGTCAAAAGGTATCAAAATAATTAAGTGTTTAGGCTTATATAGAATGAGCCTTTACCTAAATCAACTAGGAAAAGAATAACTAGTTAACCTAAATCAACTAGGAAACAACTAATTAACAAAAAGGCCACAATTTGGCTAAGTTTAAGAAATAGTCACGCAGGACTCCAAAACAAGTAAGAATTAATGTCTTCCATAACTATACAATAATATAATATAAACACAAATATACATCTTCAACATAAGATTCGTCCATAGCAAGATTTATGGACGCTTGGCTCTTCTCCAAGGCTAACCAACGCCTTTTCTTGTCTTGTTCATAGATGGCATTGATAACAGTTGATCAAATTTATTTGCATCAGAAATGAAACAGGGGACCTAATTTATGCACTTGGCACAGAGTGCTTAGAGGGAACCAACACAGTTGCAGAAACAACAGCCATTCAGGAAGCATTAAGATACTATAGCACACAAGGCTTCACTAACATCTGGCTACAAACAGACTCCATGCTCCTAAACAATATCATTAATGGCTCATGGAAGCCACCCTGGTTCATAGCTGATCAAATAGAAGAAATCTTCCAACTCAAAGACTCCCTTGCCCTGATAGTATCACACACATATAGGGAGGGAAACAAACTGGCAGATCACCTTGCCAATTATGCTCTTAACTTTGGAAGAATAGAGTGTCACCACTTCAATCAACTGGACTCAACAGGCAGGAAGATCTTACATGCAGACAAAATGCAATGCCCATACATAAGAGTTAAAGTGACAAAATGACAAACTGTTCTTTGTACACCACAGGACAGGACCTCTGTTTAAAATCACAAAGCACACAAGAAGGGGATGAAACCTTTACCAGTAAAATACTATTTTTCTACACTTTAACTCTGATTGTTTATGTGCAGGGTGCTGGAAACACAGAACTGGATACAACAACAGCACAATTGATGTCCAAGCAGCAGCAACAGAGGAAAAAGCCAGCTATAAACTCAGCAGCAATACAAGGAACAAACTGGAGCATCAAACAGATAGCAGCAACAGTGTTCTTCATAAAGCAAGCCAAGGTAGCCTCACTGCAACAAAAGCATCAGAAACATCAGTAGAGCAGCAACACCAGCAAGATGCTGGATAACTCAGGACAGCAGAACAAAGGGTGGAGGAAACAAACCAGAACTAAGAGAGCAAATAACAGGGAACATCAATCTGTACAATCAGTAACAGCTTGCAGCATCAGGGAAGGAATAGTTGATCCAACAAACATTCCACAAACTGCTCAACAACAGCAATACCATTGGCAGAGATCAACAGAAACAGAATACATCAAGGAAGCCAAAGCCAACAGAAGAAGCAACAATCTCAGTAGCAGTAACGAGGTTCAGCAACATGGAAACAGCAACAGCAAATACACAAAGCATGGCAAGGCAGCCTCAATGCAGCAAAGGAACCAGTTACACCAGCAGCAAAACATCAGAATCAGCAATGCAAAAACTCAGCACTCAGAGCACCAGCTTTCAAACAGGCAGCAGAGACATAACAACAAGGCTACTGCAACAACTCATCAGAGGATCAGCAAGATTGGAGTTTGGAAATACAGTCTAAGCACAAAGTTAGCACAACAAAACCAACAGCCCATACACAACAATCCAGCACAAACAATGCACCTGAAGACAGCAGGAATAGAAACAAGCAATGCAGGAAAGCCAAGAAAGAAAGAATTCTCAAGAACCAGCAACATAGGTATCAGCAACACAGATATGCAAAGTCAAAGATAAGCAGCAAAGCAAGGCAAACCAAGGAAGCACTGCATCAGCACCTCATCATTACCAACAACATCATTAACAACTGCTATAATAGATACAGGAGTACCAGCAACAAAAACAGCATCAACATTGCAGGAAACTGTTGTTATAGGCCAAGGTTATTGATGCAATTGCATTGTGTGGTATTAGCACCCACGGTGCTCAATCTAATGCAATTGCATCAATCACCTTACTCCTATACAAACAACAGTACACACAGGAGATACATAACATTAAAGCACAGCACCCTGAAATACTATCTCTAGATCAACACTGGACAAGATTCACCCCACACCAGGAACAACATGTTCAGTAAAGACAATAGCAGTGCACACAAACAACCATCAGCATCACAGTCAGCAACAAAACACACCCTCAACCATCAAAAACACCTCTTAACAGGTCCACCCCTACCACAGATGCAGTATCAAACACCAGCAGGCACCAGGCCAATACCAGCAGCCACACTACATACAGGAGCAAGAACACATACATAAGCAGGCAGCAGGTCAATATAAGCAGAAGCTATAGTAACATAACGTCTGCCCAATTCCCAGCAATGATCATATCAGCACACAGGAAAAGCAACAGAGAAGTAGTAACAAAAAGAGCAGCACAGGACAGCACCATCAACAGCAACAGATGCCATCAGTAGCAGCAGGGTAACCAAGAATCAAGCCAAATTTACATAAAGAAAGAGCAGCATACAGAGACAGCAGAAACAACAGTAATCACAGAAGTCACAGCAGCCTCCACAAGAAGCAGGACATCTTCAAGCAGACCTTGACACACTCTAGACCATGCCACTGTCAAGGAAAATGGAACAGCTTTGCAGAACATCAAAAACTGAGACAAAACAAAGGGGACCAATGGACACATGATTCACTTCTTAGTTATTACCCACCTTTTGTCAAAAGCTTTTGCGACAGATCAAGAAATATACTTCTCACCCATCCATTAGGAGTAGGATTACATGTAATTAATATAGTCGACCTAGACTTACTTCACATCGCTTTTGTACATATGACTATTTATCATTATTATAAGATAGATAGCCATTACATTAACTTAGGTCTGACAAATTTAGACTTTTTGGATCACAAAGGGAGGAGGATCACAAACACCTACCACCCTTTAGGTACCTTTAAGACAAGGTACATGTACTTTTTTAGGGAGGTTAGGTTCATGTCCCCCTCCATTTATGTACATTTTGTTATTTGAATAGAATAAAAAACATATTTTACCCCCAAAAAAAAATTCTTCCATCTTCAGGTTCTTTCCCCAATTTAGAACTTGAAAGGAGAAGAAAACTGGTTAAAGTTTGTGTGGGACTTGAGAAGGAGTCGCAGGTGGGTCTTCTTCTGGGTTTGAGTTTCAGAAAATGAAGAAAGAACTGGTCTAGACCCCTTTTATAGGTCAGTCAATAAGTGATACACGTGTCTGACACTTTCACATCTGCGACCGCATTTCCATCGCAGAACCAACATGCGGTTCGCATTTTGGACGCGAAACTTAGCCCAGAAATCTGTCTCATTATGCGATGAAGAATGTCAGATTTGCAGTCCGCATCTAGTATGCGATCGCATACTGGTCGCATTCCTGACACAGATTTCTGCCCAGAAATCTGTCTCAGTCTGCGATACATTATGTGTAATATGCGGTCCGCATTTTATAAATGCGATCGCACTTATGACCGCATTTCTGGCATAGGTTTTTGTCCAGAAATGTGTCTTGGTCTGCGATTTCAGTGTGAGGAATGCAGCTCGGATGTGGGTTTTGCGACAGCATTCCCATCTTGGCGAAGCCTTTTGCTCGTTTCTTTACTTTTGAACTTTTTTTCCGGTTCTAGGCTCTATACATATAGACTATCTTACAGCGCAATCTAGCATACGAGATTACGGGTCGTAACATTAGATCATGATCAGCTGATCCTTCCTTTGCTGTTATGATTACTCCTTGTTTTATTTTGAGAGCTGCTTGATCTTTGTTTACATTTGTCCACAAAGACAGTAGCCTGTTATTCTGAAGCTCTTCTTCAAAAGTTCCAGCAGTACCTTCATCTTCTCTTTGTATTCCTTCGGGTATTTCATCATCTTCTGAGCCTTCCTCCAGTTGATCTGCCCATAATTTCCCTGAGGTTTGTTCAGACTGTCTTTCTGCTTCTGTTTCTGTAGACTTTTCTCCTGCAGGTTTAGTAGCATTAGTGTAGAAGCTCTTCTGGATCCATTGTGAGGTGGATTTCCTTTTCCTTTCTTTTGTGCTGCTAATGTTTGCTGTTGCTGCATCAGTTGCTGCTTTTTTTGTTACTGCTTGTGTTGCATTTTCCTGCTGGCTGCTGTTTCCTTTGGTTGTTTCTGTAGTGGTCTTGGCTGAAGCTATTGGTGATTAAACTGTTATTGCAATCAAGTCTGCTTGATTTGCTGCTTGAGCATTTGTTCCCTTTGATAAAGTCGTTTGATTGCCTTTGCTGCTGATGGGCTCATGGTTCAGTTTGTTGCCTGTTTTGGTATTCTTTTGTGAACTACTACTGGGGTGTCTGCAGAGTAATGGATTCTGAGGCCTTTCTGAGTGACTGCTGTGGGAGCTTGTTGTCTTATTATTTGCCAAAGTTGGACCTGCTATTGTTTGAGCTGTTTTTGCTGTCAAGGCTGATGAGTTTCCTACTTTCTCTTCCAAATCATCTGGCGAACTCAATGTCTTAGCTTTACTGCTGGTAGCCTCAGAACTGAAATGGTTGCTTAGGCTGAGATTCATTGTTGAGCCACCTGATGCTTGATCTCCTGCAACTGTCCAGGCTGTAAGAGTTGCTTCTGAGGTGTTTATTGCATACTCTTCTTCCATAGTAATTTCCTCATTTCTGGCATTGTCTTGATTGAGTGCATCAAACTTGTTTGCTACTTGTAGCTGTTGAGTGTCCTTATTGGCTGATGTTTTTTGCTTCCCAGGTATGGAGTTTGCTTTATTTTGCATTCGATTGTCTTTGACCTCCTTCCATTGAGGGCCAGCATTTCCTACAATCTTGCCACTTGAAAGTATCAGTAATGTTGTTGTTTCCTGTCTTTGTTGGTGTTTTGCTTCTACTGCTTTGCCTTTTGCTCTCCTTTGCTCTGTAGCCCTTTATTGTTCTGCCGTGTCTGTGTCAAGGATTTCAGAGTGCAGCTTCCAGCATTCTATCATATCATGTCCTTGTAGCTTACATTCTTTACAGTATTTGGGAATGTAGTCATACTGTATTTTAACCCATTCCGTTATGACCTCCCCTGTTGCCTCATTTTCAATGTCTAATCTAACTTTTTTGGGTAATTCTGCTAATAGGTCCACCAGTACCTTCACTCTCGCACAACTAGGTCTCGTCTTATTTATGGTTGCTAAATCAAGGTGGAGTGGCTTACCAACAGCAGAGGCTAGCGAGAAAAGACATTCTTTTACATAGTATGTAGGTAACAAGTGTGGGAAGGATATCCACGCCATTTCCATTGATGTTTCTTCTCCAAGTATGAATTTTGCATCATAAATTAATTGCCTCATCTGATATTCATACCCATCTTTGGCTTTGAGATAGTATGTGTTTTTTGAGGTGATTTTGATGAAATCCTCCCATAGAGATAATCTGATAAGCACGTGTTTGTCTCTGAAGAAGCTGATATTGCACTCACCCCTGATTCCACACTGGATTGGGATGATTCTTCTCAGTTCCTGTATATCCGGCCAACCATATGAGAATTTTCCCAAGACCGCATACTGTAAACCCTAGATAATGTTCATGCGAGTCACCTCTGCTTCAGTGTACTTGTCCATGCATAAAGGTTGCCTTCTTAAAAGGAATTGGCTCGATTTTTCTACTAAGGTTCGTCGCTGCTGTGTTGTTCAGGGTAGATGGCTTTAGGATTTGAGAGTAATCTAAGGGTTGGGGTGTGGGTGAAGTAGTGGCTGGGGCTAAGGGAGTGGTTGGGGGTGGCCGGCCAGCCAGGATTTCGCCGGCTGGCGACGCCATTGTTGGCGATTGAAGCTTCGACTGTGTCGTCGCCCTTTCTCTCTCTATCTCCAGACTCTCTCTCTCTTCTTTTGAGTTTTTATTTCATTTGGCAAATTGGCTGATCATCCTCTCGGGCTGCTCTCATATCCCCTACGGGTGCTATGTTTCTCCGGGCTGGCATTAATGGTGGTATGACACCCAGGGGAATCCTCATGGTCCTGACATTTTGAGCACCTCCGTCCCTCTGCTCGTTTTGGCGAGCTAACTCCACGAACTGCTCGGGTCTAACAGTGGAACCGTCACTAGTTCCTTCTCTTGCGTGCTTGTGATTACTAGAGGATCTTTCTATGTTCTCCAATCGGGCGCTAATTGCCCTTACTTCGGCCAAGAGGTCGGCCAAAGTAATGTCAGTCACAACCTTTTCTCCTTCCGTAGCCATGTACCTGCAAAAGAAACAAGACTAGAGATTGTGTTAAGGTTAGTTAAAATTCTCTCTCTCACTTTTTAAATGACTCTCAGGTTCACTCAAATTTTTGGGTAGGATTTCACACTTGTCTTCAAATTGGCTTCCTCTAATTGACCAAGTTCCTTAGCGACCTTTTCAAGTTCACAAGATCAATAGTTTTCTTCGGGGTGAGTGAAATTATGTGACTCGATAGGCGGACAGCTTTTTAAGTGAGCACAAGAAGCCAAGAATTATCTACGAAAGTGAAAATCTGAGTTTTAGCACGAGGTCCTACAAGCTCAAAGATTAGTAATTACTTAAGTAGAAAATTACCTAAGAATTACCAATTAGAATTAATGTAATTCAAGAAGGAATTTCGAAATAGTAAAGGAAAGGAAATTTTTGAAGCTTTCCTACTTTAGTTTGGAGAAAACCAATCCTCTCTCCTTAGCTCTCGGGATTTCGGCCCCCCTTCTCCTTTTCCAACCCAAATTCGCCCCTCCTCTCCTTGTCCAATTAGAATTTCAACTCCTTGAAACTTCTCCCTTTTGGATTGGGAGTTGTTTCCTTCTTGGACTAGAATTAGGGTTTCCTATTCCTCCTCCTTCTCCTCCCAAATTTGGCCTCCCTTACACGTTTTAGGCCCTCTTACACGTTTTTCAACAATACTCTTTCAAGAACAACATATTAAAGTTCAAGAACTTCAAGAATTCAAGGCAATCTTGTTAAGAACGTTTGAATATTCAAGATCCCTTCAAGAACAACGCAAATCTCTTCAAGAACTCAAATTTATTTTCAAGAACTACAAGACTCTTGAGTTTCACGTGACTACCTTTAAGAACAACAATTTTAGGCGTTCAAGAACTTCAAGAATTCCCAAGATTAACGTGAACTAATTCAAGACCACAAGTTGATGTCCTAGAACTTCAAGAACTCCAAGATTAATGTGAACTAGCTTCAAGAACAACAAATTAGCATCCAAGAACTTCAAGAATCCAACATAGAACTTTTGATAATTCTTCTAGCAATTCAATTTACTTCAGGATTTCAACTAGTGTTTCAAGAACGGTTTTTAAACGATCAAGAACTTCAAGATTGGTTTCAAGAACGGATTTTAACAATTAAATCTTCACGATTTCAACCTTATATGTTTAAGCAACTTCAATCAACAACATTTCTCGGTTTTTCTCTCTTCTTTTTTTTTCACATTTTTTTTTCACGTTTTTTTTTATCAAAAACGAAATTTAAGAATTAGAACCTAAAACTAAGGCACGAAGAATAGGATTGGGATTGTAGAAACAAACCCGTTCCAAGCTCTGATACCAACTGATGCAATATAAAAAGCGGAAATAAGAAAACAAAAGATAGAAGCAAGACGCTCAATGAACTATCAAGACAACAAGTAGGAACTAGTCTACTTACCTTCTTGATGAAGTCATGGAGTACCTATACTATACGAACAACCCTCAAGACAACGATGGTCTTGCAAACTGTTCGATCAAATAAGGAACGAGTTCAATTTTGAATCACACCAAAATTGGACAAGTTAAGTCTCACCTTTTTGGAGAGCACAAAGGCTTGGTCGAAATTTGTATTCAATATAATGTCAAAGGTGCTGAAAAATAATGAAGTCTTTAGGCTTATATAGAATGAGCCTTGTCCTAAATCAACTAGGAAACAAACAAGTAATAAAAAGGCCACAATTTGGCTAAGTTTAAAGAATAGTCACGCATACCAAACAAAAAAGAATTAATGTCTTCTCTAGCAATACAATAATACAACATAAACACAAATGTACATCTTCAACTTCTAATTTCGTCCATAGCCAAATTCGTGAATGCTTGAACGCTTGGCTCTTCTCCAAGGCTAACCAATGCCTTTTCTTGTCTTATCTAACATTGATGGCATGAACGTAGCTTGATCAGGTTGACCTGCATCAGAGTTGTTTCCTCCTTGGACTAGAATTAGGGTTTCCTATTCCTCCTCTTTCTCCTCCCAAATTCGGCATCCCTTACACTTTTTAGGCCCTCTTCCACGTTTTTCAACCAAACTCTTTTAAAAACAACAAATTAAAGTTCAAGAACTTCAAGAATTCAAGGCAATCTTGTTAAGAACGTTTGAGGATTCAAGAACCTCTTCAAGAACAACGTAAAACTCTTCAAGAACTACAATTTAACTCCAAGAACTTCAAGATTTTCCAGATTCAATCGTTCACCTTCAAGAATTTCAACTAGAGTTTCAAGATTTCAAGATTATCGGTTTCTAATGATCAAGAACTTCAAGAATCGGTTCAAGAACGTTTCTTTAGCAATCAATCTTCAAGACTTCAATCCCTCGATGATTCAACAACTTTAATCAATAACAATTTTAGGTTTTTCTTTTTTTTTTTTGTCACGTTTTTTTCTCTTTTTTTTATTTATCAAAAACGAAATTTAAGAATTAGAACCTAAAACTAAGGCACGAAGAACAGGATTGGGATTGTAGAAACAAACCCGTTCCAAGCTCTGATACCAACTGATGCAATATAAAACGTGAAAAACAAGATAAAAGGATAGAAGCAAGACGCTCAATGAATTATCAAGACAACAAGTAGGAACTAGTCTACTTACCTTCTTGATGAAGTCACGGAGTACCTATACTATACGAACAACCCTCAAGACAACGATGGTCTTGCAAACTGTTCAATTAAACAAAGGAACGAGTTCAATTTGGAATCACACCAAAAATTGGACAAGTTCAAAGCACATGATTTTGGAGCAAAGTTGCTGCCGATTTTTGTGTTGAAAATAATGTCAAAGGTACCAAAAATGAAGTGTTTAGGCTTATATAGAATGAGCATTTACCGAAATCAACTAGGAAAAGAATAACTAGTTAACCGAAATCAACTAGGAAACAAATAACTAACAAAAAGGCCACAGTTTAGCTAATTTAAATAATAGTCACGCAGGACCCCTTAAGTAAGAATCAATGTCTTCTACAGCAACACAATAATACACATAAACACAAATGTACATCATTAACAAATATTTTGTCCAACACAAGATGTGTGAATGCTTGGCTCTTCTTCAAGGCTAACCAACGCCTTTTCTTGTCTTATCCAACATTGATGGCATGAACGTAGCTTGATCAGGTTGGATCAATGTCTTCTACAGCAACACAATAATACACAAAAACACAAATGTACATCATTAACAAATATTTCGTCCAACACAAGATGTGTGAACGCTTGGCTCTTCTCCAAGGCTAACCGACGTCTTTTCTTGTCTTATCCAACATTGATGGCATGAACGTAGCTTGATCAGGTTGGCCTGCATCAGTAGTCACGTGAAACTCAAGAATCTTGAAGTTCTTGGAGTTAAAATAGTAATTTTTGAAGAGTTTTGCGTTGTTCTTGAAGAGGATCTTGAATCCTCAATCGTTCTTAACAAGTTTTCCTTGAATACTTGAAGTTCCTGAACATTAATTTATTGTTCTTGAATGGAGTCTTGAAAAACATGTAAGGGGGCCTAAAATGTGTAAGGGAGCCTAAAATGTGTAAGGGAGGCCGAATTTGGGAGGAGAAGGAGGAGGAATAGGAAACCATAATTCTAGTCTAAGAAGGAAACAACTCTCAATTCAAAGGGAAGAAGTTTCAAGGAGTTGAAATTCTATTTGGACAAGGAGAGGAGGGGCGAATTTGGGTTGGAAAAGGAGAAGGGGGGCCGAAAATCCTAAGAGCTAAGGAGAGAGGATTGGTCTTCTCCAAACTAAAGTGGGAAAGCTTCAAAAACTTCCTTCCCTTTACTATTTCGAAATTCCTTCTTGAATTACATTAATTCTAATTAGTAATTCTTAGGTAATTTCCTACTTAAGTAATTACTAATCTTTGAGCTTGTAGGACCTCGTGCTAAAACTCAGAATTTCAGATAATTCTTGGCTTCTTGTACCCACTTAAGAAGCTGTCCGCCAATTGAGTCACATAAATTCACTCACCCCGAAGAAACTATTGAACTTGTGAACTTGAAAGGTCACTAAGGAACTTGATCAATTAGAGGAAGCCAATTTTGAAGACAAGTGTGAAATCCTACCCGAAATTTGAGTGGACCCGAGAGTCATTCAACAAGTGAGAGAGAGTATTTTCAACTAACCTTAACACACTCTCTAGTCTTGTTTCTTTGCAGGTATATGGCTATGGAAGGAGAAAAGGTTGTGACCGACGTTACTTTAGCCGAGCTTTGGGCTAAAGTAAGGGTGCTTAGTATCCGAGTAGAGAACATTGAAAGATCCTCTAGCAATCAGAAGCATGCCGGAGAAGGAACTAGTGACGGATCCACCGTCAGACCCGAGCAGTTCGCGGAGTTAGCTCGCCAAAACGAGCTGAGGGACGGAGGTGCTCAAAATGTCAGGACCATGAAGATTCCTCGGGGTATCATACCACCATTAATGCCAGCCCGGAGAAACATAGCACCCGTCGGGGATATGAGAGCAGCTCGAGAGGATGATCAACTAAGTTCGAGGAATTTGAAGATGATGATTTGGGGCCGCGGAATCTGAGGGTAAGGCAACCGAATGGGGGACAAGACTACATGGGAAGACGTGGTTATGATCGTGGTCCGAGAGGGAGGCTTAGAGGTTTTGGTGGAAGGAATTTAGAGCATGAGTTAGATGAATATGCTGAACATTATGAGGACTTCCAACCGATCCAATCGATCCGAGGTGTCCGAGAAAATGTCCGAGATAATGGTTTGAATAGTGTCAAGGTTACTATCCCTGCTTTCAGACTGGTGATCCTGACCGATTTTTAGAATGGAAATGCCAAGTTGAGCGGATATTTGAAATAAATGATATGACTGAGGAGAAAAAGGCTACATATGCCATAGCTGCTTTCGAGTCCTATGCTTCTACTTGGTGGGAGGCTGAGAAAAGATCTAGAGTTAGACATAACCAGCCTGCACGCATAACATGGTTAGAATTGAAGCAAATAATGACCCGTAAGTATGTAAACCCACGGCACAAGCAAGAGCAGTTATGGAGGTTGTATGACTTGAAACAAGGGTTGAAGTCTGTGGAAGAATACTATGATGACTTTGAGAAGATTCGTCTATCACTTGACATGGAAGACGAAGAAGAAGAAGAGGCTATCATTCGATTCAAGAGTGGGTTGAATAATGATATCTCCAATCAGTTGAGGCTACATGTGTTCATTGCTCTTCATGATGTGTTCTTAGCTGCCATTGAAGCCGAAAAGATGATTAAAGAAAGCTAGGCAGCTCGATATAGAGGGGGTTCCGATTCCACTATCATACGTTGAAACAAAGAGTGGAAGACGCTGAAAATCTGAGGGAGCAAGCCAAACCCGAGAGCCTAAGAAGCTAGAACCAAGCCGCGGCGGCACCTGGGGTTGAACCTAAAGGGTCCGGAGGTAATTCTAAGACTCAACTCAATTCTCCTTGTGCATCTTCTTTTCAGTGTCACAAATGCAAAGGCTATGGACATTTCACTAAGGATTGTCCAACACGGAGGACCATGTTAATTCTTGAAAATGGTACTGTGTGTGAAAAAGAAAGTAAAGAGGAGATTGAGGAAGATACGGGAGCGAAATTGGTTGAGTGCGGCGAAGAAGAGTTAGAAGAAGAGGGTGTGAATATGTTCTTAGTGGTACGTAGGAACTTGAGCACTATGAGCGTACAAGAGGGAAGGAGATGTGCAGCATGAGAACTTGTTTCATGCTAGATGTAGGGTGAAAGGAAAGGTGTGCTCGATGATAATTGATTCTGGAAGTTGCACTAATGTAGTAAGCCACACGTTAGTGACTCAACTTAGTATACTATCGCGACCCAACCTCGGCGGCCCGCGACCGGGCACCGAACCCTGCTTGCAGAGTACCGGCGAACCCTGTACATGACTACCCTTATTATTCGTAAGGTGCACATACTTGCCAACACGGCAATAACGACATTATACCTGTCGACTATAATGACATTAGCTGTCGCAGCAATATACCATAATATAAACATACATTCGCCACAACATAACCCACTGGGCTATATACAAAACCATACACACGATACATATATGATGCCAACAAGGCGACATAATTACACATAGCCCAACTCCTGTTTATACATACTGACAACTTGTCTAATGAGCCTCTATGGAATGTATACAAAATACTTAGTTGGAACAGGACCCCGACATGCCCAAAAATATTTATACAAAAGCATACCCAAGTATAGCAAGTCCGAAAGATGAACCTTGCTATTTCTGTTGGACTGATATGGTAGCCTACTGTGGAGGAGGAGCTTCACCTGTCAATCTATTAGGACCTGCAGCACGATATGCAGCGTCCACAACAAAGGACGTCAGTACGAAATAGGTACTGAGTATGTAAGGCAGGAATATATATAACTGAAGGCAATAACATAACAATACAATAGGAGTATACAACTCATGAACTAAGATTTACCTCCGAGGGCAACATACCTTTAACATATTCATTATGGAACTCATTTCCATCATTTCAGAGATTCAAGACATATTTCATTTTCACAAGTCTGTTACTTTCATACGGGTTCATTATATCCAATGCATTAAGTATTCATCTCATTAGTTTACACCTGCTTTACTGTGGGTTTCTTACTTTTAAGTAAATCGTGCAAATACATTCATCATATATTCATCCCCCCTTATACAATCATCGCACATACGTCCTCATAGGACCACAATCAATAAATATGCCTCCATGGGCTCATAATCATAATCATCGTTACCATTATCGTTATCACATATATTCACACACACATATGCCTCCTCGGGCTCATAATTATATCATAACTATAGTCATAACCTCGCCTTTGCGGGTTTTATAAAAGAATATGCCTCCTTGGGCTTGTACTTATTAATACCATTATTACTATTATCACATACCCGACTAATCGGTGTTTATACGTCATCATTGCCCGGCCGAATTCATTATGGCTCGGTGTATAACTACCCGTCCAGCTATTGCTTGGTCCGGTGTACGTTCTCTATATGTTCTCATACATATATATATATAGTTGCACCTTAAGTGCCAAACAAAAACCACGTAAGCAGTTCATTCAATCATTTCTTCCCTAGATGTGATCATACACATTCAATCATATATAAACACTCATAAACATTCAATCACTCAAGGCTTAAGCTCTTTCTTGTTATTCTCATTACTTCTTTTCTCAAGTCAATCATATTTGATCATTTATTCATATATATACATACATATCTATATATCTATACATTCGATCCATAACAATTCATTCGTGACTTACGTTCTCTCTTATCGTTCGAACATAGCATTTAATTCTCACATCAATTGTGCTTATCAAACAACACACTTGCAACCAAACGTTGACATATAGAATCTCCTATAATAGGAGGGAATCAATGTAAGCTTCCTTAGCTTCTAAGAATAGAGTATACTTTTGGGGCTTCTTTGAGACATTGTATAGAACAGGAATCGTGCAAAAGAAAGAACGTTATAGTCTTACATACCTGGTGCGTATATACTTAGCTTCCGCTTCCAAGCTTATGGAAGAGCATTCAATCCTTTAATCTACAATTAGGAACACCCCAATTGTTACTTCATAGATACCACTATTCTTATTCTTAATTCCTGAAGTTCATGAGATGTTTTCCTTAAATCTCTTCCCTCTTAGACTTAATAAGCATTTCTATGACACATGCAATTCATTAGCTACCATGACCCACACTAGCAGTGGTGTTTAACTTAGACCCATAACTTCATTCTCATTTTCACAAATTCTTACATGCATGTGTTGGGTCTCCAAGAATTTCTAAGAGAATGGGTGAAGGAACTTACCTTGCATGTTGACTAGTCTACTTTTCTTTCTTAATCCTTCAATCCCTAGGTTTTGCCTTCGATTTTGGGTTGCAAGGGAAGAATTTCAGCTGGGGTTCCTTCCTATTTCTCCAAATTATGCTTTCCTTCTTCAATTTCTTGTGTTTGAATAAAGAGAAACTGATTGGGGCTTGTGGGTTCTTGAGAGATGTTCTTAGGGAGCTTTCTGATATTTTGGGGTCTAATAAAATGAAATGGAACGAGTTTGGGTGCCTTTTATAGGTCAAGGAGTTAAAACTTAATTTTAGCACAAATGTCAGATTCGCGACGCAGAAGGGGCATTTCGCGGTTCGCTTTTGGGTTTCGCGGACCGCTTTTTGGTCGCGAAATGCGACCTTGTGTTCTGCTTCAGTTCGCGACGGGAGGGGTCAGTTTCGCGGTTCGCTTTTCCATTTCGCGAACCGCATTTCTGTCGCGTTTTTCGCCTGGGCTTATTGTCCGTGTTCGCGATGGCCTTGTTGATTTCGCGAACCGCGTTTCCCATTTCGCGGTTCGCTTTCCTTCACTTTGCCGTCGCTTTTTCGGCAAGAGGCCAACCCAGGCTTCTGCCTCACTTCGCGACAGATTCGCGATCCGCATGTGTGTTTCGCGGATCGCGTTTTTGACATTGGGAACGCTTTTTGTCCCTTTTGTTCTTTTCCTTATTATTTTCAACTCTTTTCAATACTTTCTTGCTTTTAAGCCCTTACACATATACCATATCATAACTCAACTAGTAGTTACTATTACACTCTTACGCCTTTCGTCCATTTTGTTTTCCCGCCCCTTTTTTTTTTCAAAAAAAAAAAATATTCAATATATTTTAGCCATTCTTCTTATTCTTAGGCCCATACACACTTACCACATTACGGCATAATCACATAGGTGAATTTACGGGGTATCACATATACCTACGAGGAAACATCCCCATCCTTATCGATTTGCAGTGGTTGAGTGAATGTGGTGAGTTAAAGGTGGTAAAGCAGGCACTTATTAAGTTCAAGGTGGGAGTTTATCAAGATGAAATCTTGTGCGATGTAGTGCTTATGCAGGCGTGCCATTGGGCAGGCCTTGGCAATTTGATAGATGTGTCGATCATGATGGAAAGGCCAACACTTATATGGCCAAGCTAGAGGGCAAGAGTTATGTACCTAAGCCCTTAATACCGCAACAGTTTAGTGATGATTACAAACCATGCGGGAACTGAAAGAGGCGGCTAGAGCTAAGGCTCCAATAGAGACCAAATCCGAAGCCATGACCAATGTTAGTACATCAAACCTGTCAGGTAATATTTGTGACATGATGCAACCGGGTGAGTATTTGAGAGGTAATGATAGTTCTAAACTCTTAATTTGCCTAATTCATAAAGGGTGTTTACTTGAGCTCTAATGATGAAGTTTCTACTAACGTTCACCTCTTGCCTAGTGTTGTTGATTATGTTTTCCAGGAATATATGGACATGTTTGCCCCGCGAGGAGTTGGTCCATTCCAAGTGTTGCAGGAGATCAATAATAATGCCTATGTTATAGACCTACCTGGTGAATATAGTGTTTCTAAGACGTTCAACGTTTTTGACTTAAGTCCTTGTGTTGCAGGTAGTACCGCTTTGAAAGATGAAAATGGTTCGATTTGGAGGGCGAAATCTTCTCGAGAAGGGGAGAATGATGCAGGCCAACTTGATCAAGCTACGTTCATGTCTTGGAAGAAGCTACATTCATGCTATCATTGTGCAATGATGGAAGAAGCGGGTAGCATGTCGGATAAGACAAGAAAAGACGTTGGTTAGCCTTGGAGAAGAGCCAAGCATACACACATCTTGCGTTGGACGAAATATTTGTTGATGGTGTACATTTGTGTTTATGTTGTATTATTGTGTTGTTATGGAAGACATTAATCCTTGCTTGTTTGGTCCTGCATGACTATTCTTTAAATTTAGCCAAATTGTAGCCTTTTTGTTAGTTGTTTGTTTCCTAGTTAACTTAGGACAAGGCTCATTCTATATAAGCCTAAACACTTCATTATTTTTAGCACCTTACATTATTTTTATAAAAGAAAATCGGCAGCACTTTGCTCCCAAATCTCGTGTGACTTTTAACTTGTCCAATTTTGGTGTGATTCAAAATTGAACTCGTTCCTTGTTTGATCGAACAATTTGCAAGACAATCGTTGTCTTGAGGGTTGTTCGTATAGTATAGATACTCCTTGATTTCATCAGGAAGGTAAGTAGACTAGTTCCTACTTGTTGCCTTGATAATTCATAGAGCGTCTTACTTTTATCCTTTGTTTTCTTATTTCCCCGTTTAATATTGCATCAGTTGGTATTAGAGCAATTATATTGCATCACGCAACCCATCCGAAACACACCCGAGGGCTCCGAATCACACCAACCAATCCCAAAGCATAACACGGACTTAATCGAGGCCTCAAATCACACAAAATAATATCAAAACCATGAATCGCACCTCAATCCAAACTTAAAATGAACTAATCCAAGTTTCCGAATTCAAAACTTACGCTGAACATGCCTAAACAACTCGGAATGACCTCAAATTTTACACACAAGTCCCAATGACAAAATGAACCGATTTCAACTTCGGGAACCAAAATCCGAATCCGGTAACATCAAAGTCAACTCCCAGTCAAACATGTGAACCTTCCAGACCTTCGAGTTTCAAACTTTCGCCAAATATAACCAAATCAACCTAGGAACCTCCGAATCCAAACCCGGGTTACGTTAAGTCCAAAATCACTACGAACCTATCGGAACCATCAAAATACCATTCCAGGGTCGTCTACACAAAAGTCAAACCTTGGTTAACTCTTACAACTTAAGCTTCCAACCTTGGAACTAAATGTTCCAATTCAATCTAAAAACCTCTCCGAAACCAAACCAACCTTCTTCGCAAGTCACAAAATAACAAAGAAGCATACATAAAACATCAAATAGAAGAACATGGCTAAAACACTCAAAACGACCCGTCATTATCTCGTGTTTGAACCATGTGCACCAAAATTTTCTAGTGCTTCTTTTTTGTGAGTAAACCTCATTGGTTAACTTGGAATCCATTGAGTCCAAGTTTAACTAATTCTGGATATGTCAACATTCAACATAGTAATACTCATCCACAATTTAAAATAACAGTATTACTCGCGTATAATGCAATTGAAAACACAATCAAAAATCATGACCATAATACTTGATATATCGGCGTATTACAACAAAGCAAGTGGGGTTCTATAATTTCAAAATCAATTTCAATAATAACGCTTTAGAAAATACAATATCAACAATAACTAAATCTCAATATCAAACAAATTATGATCGATTATATGAATCTTCACTAACCATGTTTTTGCATTTAAATTAATTTATTTTGTAAAATCTTGAAAAATTTAGAAAGTAACAACAATAAAATCCAAAAACAAAGCATAATTAGTTGTTACCAAGGAGGAATCGGAATTATTACTAATTATATTAATAAATAAATAAAAGAGAAATAAAATATAGTATGATTTACCGTTAAAGACAAGGACGTAAGTGCCAGGTTGGATCCAATTGAAGGTCCTACTGTGGTTTTGAACATTTTGCCTCAAATAATTCTTACAGAAAGCCAAGCACAGGAACATGAGCGCCACCCTAACCACATGCTTCCGCGAGAATTGTTGAGCAATCTTTATCTCACTTCTATTTTTGGGTCCACATGCCACCAACCCTTGAGAGGAGGATATCTCTTTAATTATTAACCCCTTATTCTTTCCCAACTGGACAATTACCAACACTTTATTAATTTACTTACTATACTTGTGATGCTTAAGCCCCAGCTAATATCTAGCACAAAGTATAGAGAAAAGACTATTCAAAAAGAAAAATAAACTGCAAGGCATGTTAGTTTCTAAGGAAAAGGAGAAAAGAATAAAAAAGAGGTCAAATAGTCAGCTAAATGTATCTTTTGGATTTTGGAAGGATCCTTATATTAAAAAATAATCTTTTGGGTTGGAATTATGTTTGTTTATTAGTCAATGCTGAGTAATCATATTGTTAGATCAAAGATTAAGTATATAAAAGCTTTCTTCTATTAGAAAGATGGTTGGAATATGCGGGAAAAAAACAAAACAAAATACAAATCTCAGATAGAGAACTAACGTATTTGAAGACAATGTGGTCTCCATTAGTCTCATTCCGCATATATAAGAATTTTTGAAGTATTATTTTTTTTCGATTTATTTCACTTATTTATTTTGTAACTATCTGATTACTTTTGTTGACAATAATATTTTCGACGGTTTTCCAGACACTTTAACCTCCCTAATAAAAATCGAGTAAGTAGCAAGAATTAAAATTATATAATTACAAATTCAAAAATTTCATTAAACCAAGAAAACAAATGTTATAATTGCAATAGTTTTTTATTATATAGAAACAATATACTGGGATACTTTTTCAAATCAAGAAGTGTTAGTTGGCTAATCCCAAGTAAATTCTTATATATTCAGCACCATCAATCTCTCAAACCTAACAATTCTTGTATAACGCAAAACTTGCGTCTACTTAATTTGTTAATTCTTAATTAACTTTTTTTTATTTCACTTTAAAATTTGTACATTACATATAGTATGCAACCAAGCAAGTACACCTTACTTTCAAAAAATACATGGACAGAATATTATGATGTTTATGCGTAGGTTCAATCACAAAAGGGACAATGACCAAAGTGTAAAGGAAAAACACGTACTACTAATACTAATTATAATAATACTTTAAAAAAGTTTAATTTATGTGCATTAATGGTGCAAATATTTATAGAATTATGTGATTTATAAGGTAATAAATAAATAAATTTCATAATAAATATTCTTCCTTTCAATTTATTTTGTTTGACATAGTTTTAGTTAACACAAAATTAATATGAAAGGAGGTTGTCGAAGTTTATGGTCTTAAACATATTACAGATGTGTGTGTTATAAATTTTTTAATTAATATCAAAGTATGCTATTCTTTTAAATTTATTAATAAAAAACAGTGGGAAGTAATTTATGTAAGATAGTACTCTTCCGTTTTAATTTATATGTCTTGTCACGAAGTTAATATATTTTAAAATTTATGGTTCTAGAAGTTTAGGGTATAAAATTTTTGTGAAACTATAATATTTGTATGGTTATAAAGTAATATTTAAATAAAAAAGGTAAATTTAAATTATTTATAAATATGAAAATATATTTTTTTTTGAACTAATAAGGAAAATTACTTCCTTAACACTGTCCCTCTCTCTCCTTTGTCACATAAGCTGTTTTCAACAGGACAACAGCAAAGCACATTCTCTCTGTTATTTCTCTCTCTCGAAAATTCTCACTGACGGGGGTGGAAGCAAAACCTGAAAGAGAGAGAGCCAAGAAAAGATCGCCATGAACGACCTTTTAAATGTAAGTTTCTTTTGCCCCCTTACATCAATTTACTAATTTCTTTGGTTGCTGAAAATTACATATAAATGTTAGGAAAAAAGGACATTACTTTCTTCACCCTTTTGAGTTTTTTTTTCTTTCCATCTTTCAGACTTTGTAGCTTAATTTGTCAAATATTGCTGTCTTGTCAGCAAAGTTGCTTTTTTGTTCTGCTTAATTTGATATGAAAAAAAGGTTTTGTTAGTGAGGTTTATGGTTTGTTAACAAAAGGGATTCTATTTATAGGAAGCATTATATGATTACTTGTAGTTGATGGATAAGCCAAAGATGGGAACTAGGCTGCATAAAGTGACATCCGGGATTGCGACAATTGTTAAATATTGGACTTTCTTAGCTACTGTGAATGAAGTTGATCTCTAAAAGTTATGCAGCAACAATTTTCTTGATTTGTTTCTTGTTTCCTGCTTGATTTGATTTGGAGAAAAAGCATTTAGTATGGACTTGATGGTGGATGATGTATTTCGTCAGTAATGGATTTGTAATGTGCTAAGCATTCTATGACATTTAGCATCGTGGCAATTGTTGAACCTGCATTGTCGTCCTCTTTTAGCTACTATGATTCAGCTATTTTAAATGTATGTTAGGAAGACGAATTCCTTGTTTTCCCCTTCCTTTTCTACTATATTACTTGCCTTGTAGAATTAGGTAAGCAAAGAATGCATGTTTTAATATGTCTCTGAACAAACTGCTGCTTCAAATTTCAATATCACAAAGAAAGTAAAAGGAGATTCCTTTTTGGCTTCACTGGGCAGGAAAGATATCCAATGTCACGTTCACACATGTTTATTGAGGGAAAAGGCTCATACTTTAGCTTAATCTTCTCCTTGTGGAACATAAGTCTTAATCTTTGGTATCCTCTTAAATTTTATGAAATATAAATGCATGCCTCTTTTACTGACCAGCACCCAAGGGGTGGCCTAACATTCAGTGAAGTTGTAATGGACGATAGCGATCAGGATTCAAATCCCAACAGAGAAAAAAAATGTTTGGGTTATTTCTTCCATTTGTTAAGCCTTGGTAGTTAGATTTATCCTATATCTTTGGTGGTGGGAGGTAGCGGATACCCAATGGATTGGAAGAGGTGTACAAGCTAGTCCGGAAACTACTGTTCTAAGAAAATTTTCTTTTGTAGCTAATGCTGATGTATCATCATTGCAACCATTTTACTCGACGAAGCTCATTTGGGAATCCTGTTTTCATGAAGAGCTATAGGTTTCATCAACCCCACCATCAGATCCATTTTGCTTGGGAAAAGAGTCTGAATCTCAGTCTTGATGCAGATATTAATTGGTTATGTGACGTATGGTTAAAGTTTCAGTTAATAAATGGTATATATTCTCCTAGCTTGAGTGGGATACCTGTAAATTCTTTTCCTTCTCACTGTTAGTATCAAAAACTCTCTTTTCCTATAGAATTTTGCTAATGCTTTACTTGTCTGTCCAATTAATAAAATACGTGGTAGAATCAAAACTTTTATCTTGTCATGTTTAAGTACTTATTAAATACTTATCCTGGGATTATCCCTTTGTCTTTCTTCAATAATGATTTCATGGCCATATTCGATGCATGTCGTGTTATACTTCTTCGATACCTTAGAGTAGTTCTGTGCCTATTGGTATTACTAGTATTTTTACCAATCAATTGGACTTAATCCCATACTAGTTGAGATGACTATACAAATCATCCTATACATTTCATTCTATTAAGGCTCAAAATCAGAGGGTTCCTCATAGCTAAACAACGATATTTATGTTAGCTACAGTGAATGAAGTTTATTTCTAGACGTTATGCAGCAATTTGTTGATTTGCTATTGTTTTTCTGCTTCGTTTGATTTGAAGAAAAATGTTTAGTATGGACTTGATCGTTAAATAATGTATTTGTCAATAATGGATTTGTAAATGTGCTAAGCGTTCTATGACATTTAGCATCTGGCAATTTTTGAAGCTGCATTTTCGTCCTCTTGTAACTACTATGATTCAGCTAATTTTAAATGATGTTAGGAAGGCGAGTTCCTTGTTTTACCCTTCCCTTTCTATTATAGTACTTGCCTTTTTGAATTGGGTAAATCTTAGCGTGGCTACTAACAAAATGCTGTTTCAGCATGTCAAATAAAGTAAAAAGAAGATTTCTTTTTGGCTTCACTGTCCGGGAAAGACATCCAAAGTCTCATTTAAACATGTTTATTGAGGGACAAGGCTCATACTTTAGCTTGATATTCTCCTTATGGAAGCATAAGTCTTAATCATTAATGTCCTCTTAAGTTTTATGAAATATATATGCATGCGTATTTGTACTGACCAGCACTCAAGGGTTGGCCTAACGTTCAATACAACAACAACAACAACGACCCAGTGATATTTCACTAGTGGGGTCTGCGGAGGATAGTGTGTACGCAGACCTTACCGTACCCCGAGGGGATAGAGAGGCTATTTTCGATAGACCCTCAGCTCAACAAGACGAAAAGAGGCAATATATTAGTACCATTAACAAAAACGATATAAAAAATAACAGCATCACAAGAATCAGAAAATAGATGAAAAACAAAACAATAACCAGTAGATAAAGCCCGGCACTAAAAGGAGCGAAAGAGTAGTGTGAACTCAGCACTAACCATTAGCAGTCTAAGACAAAATCCTAACAGACTAGCCTCACTCTGGTGCGCGGTAGAAATATGCATAACAACCTCCTAACCTACAACCTTAATGCTCGGCCTCCACAACTTCCTGTCTAGGGCCATGTCCTCGGTAATCTGAAGCCACGCCATGTCCTGCTGATCACCTCTATTCAACATTTCTTAGGCTGCCCTCTACCTCTCCTCGTACCCACCAAAGCCAGTCGCTCACACCTCCTTACTGGGGTATCTGGGCTTCTCCTCTAAACATGCTCGAATCATCTGAGTCTTGCTTCCCGCAGCTTGTCATCCATAGGGGCCACGCCCACCTTCTCCTGAATATTTTCATTCCTAATCTTATCCATCTTAGTGTGTCCGCACATCCACCTCAACATCCTCATTTTTGCTACTTTCATCTTCTGGATATATGAGTTCTTAACTGGCCAACACTCAGGCCCATACAACATGGCCGGTCTAACCACCGCTCTATAAGACTTACCTATCGGTGGCACTTTCTTATCACACAAGACTCCAGATGCTAATCTCCACTTCATTTACCCCACCCCTATACGGTGTGTGACATTCTCGTCGATCTCCCCATTCCCCTGTATAACTGACCCAGTGTTGTAAAAAGCGAGCGCTTCCTCACTTAAAGGGAGAAGCGAAGCGAGACGAGGCATCTGACGCTTCTCGTAACTGAAGCTTAGCAGATTTACAAAAGCGTTTGCTTCTCCTGAAAAAGCGAGAAGTGATGAAGCGATGCGAAGCAAGTGCTTCTTTTTATAACTGGGCTGCCTACGTATTTAATTAAAAAGGCTGTCTGTTTTTTAAAAGACCATCGAGCCAGCAACAACAGAGAACAAGAGAGGCAACCTACGGTTCAAAATTTTTTACACTTTTCAACTTTAAGATCATCAAGTTTGGTCCCAGGTATGTGATTTCTTCCTCCTCCTCCTTCTTCTTCTTCTTCTTCTTCTTCTTTTTCTTTCACTGTTTCAGCGTCCAAATAGCAGCGAAATACTGGCGAATTTTTTTCCCCCTTCAGTTCTTCTTTCTCATTCTTCTCCTCTTCTTCTTCTTCATTTTCTTGTACTGTTTCAGTGATAAAAATGCTAAAATGCTGCCCATTTTTTCGTTTCAGTTATACTGCCTTTTTTTGTAGTTGATGAAGAAGGAGTTGAAGAAGATGACGAGCAATATAATAATGATAGTGGAATACAAGAATTTGACAATCTTGTAGAAGAATAGGATGCTCATTTTGTGCTTTAATTGATGCTACTCTTTAGTTTTTACATTGAAGTATTGAACATTTGCTTAGAGTTACATGTGTTGTCTATTCAATATTTATTTTAATATTTTTTTTAAAATTTCGCTTCACTTCAAAAAAGTGAGCGATTCGCTTCTCGCTTCTCGCTTTAAGCGAAAAGGGGCTTGTCGCTTTTCCTCGCTTCACGCTCTTCACAACACTGAAGCGACCCAAGGTACTTGAAACTGCCCCGCTTGGAGATGACTTGTGATTCAAGACTCACGTCCAATCCCGCTTCCGTCGGCTTGGCGCTGAACTTGCATGCAAGGTATTCCGTCTTAGTCCTGCTCAACTTGAAACCCTTAGACTCAAGAGCCTGTCTCCAAACCTCCAGCCTCTCGTTGGCCTAATATTCAATGAAGTTGTAATGGACGATAGTGATCAGGATTCAAATCCCAGCAGAGGCAAAAAATATTAGGTGATTTCTTCCATTTGTTAACCCTTGATAGTTAGATTTATCCTATAACTTTGGTGGTGGGAGGTAGCGGATACCCGGAGTACTAGAAGAGGTGTATAAGCTAGTCCAAACACTGCTGTTGAAAGAAAAAAAGTGTGTATTGACCATAACGTTACTAATGGTGATGTATCATCGTTGTAACTATTTTACTGAATTGACCGAAGTGAGAAGGAAAAATATTCTGATAAAGACGTTCCTCGACGAAAGCTCATTTGGGAATCCTTTTGGCATGAACAGCTTTAGGTTTCAACAACTCCATAGATCAGATCCATTTTGCTTATGCAAAAAGTCTGAATCTCAGTCTTGATGCAGAATTAATTGGTTTTGTGACCTATGGTTATAGTTTCAGTTAATAAATGGTATATACTCTCCTAGCTTGTGTGGGACACCTGTAAATTCTTTTCCTTCTCACTGATAGTATCAAAAACTCTCTTTTGCTATAGAATTTTGCAAATGCTTTGCTTGTCTGTCCAATTAATAAAATATGTGGTAGAAATAAAACCTTTATCTTGTCATGTTTAAGTACTTATTAAATACTTATCCTGGGATTATTCCTTTCTCTTTCTTCAATAATGATTTCATGGCCATATTGGATGTATGCTGTACTATACTTCTTTGAGACCTTAGAATAGTTCTGTGCCCTTTGGTATTACTAGCATTTTTGCCGATCAATTGCACCTTAATCCCATAATTAGTTCAGATGACTATATGAATCATCTATATATATTCCATTCTATTTAGGCTCAAAATTCAGAGGATTTATCATAGTTAAACTATATTCACGTCGGTTGTCAACCTATGGTGACCCAAGTACTTTACTCGGGTTTGGAACTGGTTTTGCTGTTTGCTGGTATTGATCAAACCCCAGAAGAATGTCACTTTAAGTATTCCTTATAAAGTTCCACATTCTTCTGACTTGTGCTTGTAAAGAAACAAAATGTTGTTTTTCATTATGTAGCTGTTTGATTTGTCTTGTAGGATGGTTTTGATACCGATGAGGCCCCTAGACATCAAAATGATAGACATGGAGATATTGAAATGGGAATACAAAGACCAATGGACTCCGGGGAGCTAGGTCTTGATGATTTCTTTAAGCAGGTTTGCTGCTGAAAAAATCTTGTCATATGTTATCATGGAAAATTAACAGTGTGATAATTTTGTTTTCTCCTCTTCCTTTCCACAATTACTTTCCCTCCCACATGTTGAAGTTGATCTCCTGAATATTTCGTGCTTCCTCCTTTTCTTGCCTCTTTTTTCGATGTTTCTAGGTTCACCATATTGAGAAGCAGTATGAGAAGTTGGAAAAGCTCCTCAAGAAGCTTCAGGTATAAATGCCCTTCGATTATACTACGTGCCATCCTTTTGTAAATCAGTTTGATTGCAATTGTAGCGTGCAGTGAGTGGCATGTAATTTTCTTTGAAGGTTGCATTTAAGTTTGTTAGGTTTTCTTTATTTTATCTGATTCATGGATAGGTAATGAGCATAGTTACTTGCCCGGTGCACTAAGCTCCCGCTATGCGCGGGGTCCGTGGAAGGACCGGACCACAAGGGCTATTGTACGTAACCTTACCCTGCATTTCTGCAAGAGCCTAATTCCACGGCTCGAACCCGTGATCTCCTGGCACATGGCAGCAACTTTACCAATTACGTCAAGGCTCTCCTTCGCATATGTAATGAGCATGCAAGGATTAAACCAACTTGTGGGACAACTGTACTAATTTTGATTTTTGATTGAACTAAGCTTGTGGAACTGCTTTAGACGATAGAGGGAATCCCGAAAGCGACAAACCATACAGTTTTACTTAGGTGTAATCGCCACAACTTTGAGAAGGTGGGTGTCTGTATCAACTATATAGGAGTGATAGAGAATTAGAAACAGAAGGACAGGCCACGATAGTATGGGAAGAAGGTGGTAAAGTCCATGTGTTTCACTCCCGTGGCAGGTACCAGTCACTAGTAATTCAATCCTGCAGCATGACAAAATCAGAAGAATTTCACTGAATAATATAGTGTTTGAGTTAGTTGACTTATTGAAATCAAATTGAAAAGCTGTTAGGGCAAATACAAACATAAGATTATGGCACAGAAGGAATAGGGTTAGCAATGCTATAGTAGTGGGTTCAGTTCTGTCTCCAAGTATGATTAAAGGCGGTGACACGGAACAAGCAATCTGAGATTATGAGTAAATAGTTTGGAAATACGAGAGATATAATCAGAGGCACTAAGGTGAAGACTCATGGGAGTTCTGAAGTTCCTCAAATTCCTTGATTAGTTTACCTCTCACTCTACATTTTCTAGATTGAGCTATATTAGCTATAGTTCGTGGTTGAGCAACATTAGCCTTAGTTGATTGTGGTATGCCATAGAGAAAATAACACGATCTCGAGTGTGTCCTACTTGTTGAAATATGTGCAGCAGTTAAAATTGTTCCGACTCCTGTGCCCCCTTTGGATGCACTTAGGGATGAAGTTGAGTAGTCCATTGGAGGAGTTGGAGTAGATGAAACTTTCCCTATTGAGGTGGTAGAGGAGATTTAGAGAAGATTCTTGAAGAGATAGTATACTGTAAAGAATTGTATCAGAATCGAGTTCGACATTTTCATGGTCAGTCCAAACATAGAAAGAAAGAGCACCATAAAAATTTGCAGGGTCATCAATAGAACAATGTCTCTTAACCCTTATTTATGTATACAATACTATACCCTTTTCTCTCTCTCTCTCTCTCTATATATATATATATATATATATATTTATTTATTTATTTATTTATCCCATTGACAGAGGACACTCTTTCCTAACCCCACCAATTATAGGATTTGACTTCGAACCCCTCTTAACTTTGAATTGCAGTAATTACACTACTCAATCAGAATCAACAAACCCAGTTAAAACTATTTGAATTTGTTTCTACATTTATCAGCAGCACGGTGTGTAAGAAATAAGGTTGACCTGATGTTAGCTTTTTTTTTTTTTTTAGGGGTGGTGGATGGGGAGGTATTAAAACCTTGCTTCAAGTGCATATAATGTGATTCCTTTTTCCACATAACGAGGAGCTCTTCCATGTTACTGATTCACAAAATTCATTCTCTTTGCTTGTACTAAAACCCACTTTAGGGGGTTGAAAAGGTAATTCCAAGAAGTGTCCGTCGACTTGTAGGTTAGTTGATGTAAGATATAGGAACATAAGGTACTTACCTAACGGACAAAAACAAAAACATAGGGACCAAAGGAGCTCAGAAGATCCATATATGATCTTAATTGTTTCCTTAAATATTTAAATGTTAAGAACCTCAGGAGTTTTTCCAATGCTCTTCAGGATGCTCATGAGGAATCAAAGGCTGTCACGAAAGCTGCTGCTATGAAAGGTAATCTATTTTCTTGTGGTTATACTGCTGGGCATGTGCTGGAAGAATTTGATTTGCATGACTGATGTGTTATTCACTCATTGTAGATGCCTTATAAGCTAGTGCAGCTAAGAGTGGAGTAAGAAACCTATCATATGATACCTGAATTGATAGTTGAAATGTTAAAGGCTGTCAAGGTCCACCGATAAAAACATATGATTATTTTATCTTCATCTGAATCCTGGCAGTAAATATGGACCTACTTCCTTTTGTTTTTCAGTTAGGAAAAGTAGATAATAAATATGAATAAAATAAAAAATACAGAGGCTTCTGTTAACATGTTTTTCGGGTCTCCCTACTCAATTATATTCCATCAGCTGATTCTCAGTTTGCATACGTCCCCAAGTGTTTAATCACTTTATAGATGGGAGAATGGTCAAACTTAAAGCAACTAGTCAGTTTTCGCAGAAAGCTATGTTCTAACTGTGCTTTTTTATTAGTACGAATATGCATATTTTTCTTTCTTTTGGTTATACCATCTGGTGTCCAGAATCATTGGACCGACTAATCTGCCTCACAGTACAAAGCCTACCATGGGGGGTTTTGGTGCCCCGTCCCAATGTGGACTCCGTGCCCAGGCTCGAACCTGAGGTTAAGGGTGGAGGAACCTTTACCATTCACCACACCTATTAGTGATGAATGGATATTTTTTATTTTTCTAAAGAACTATAATAAATATAAGATGTTCAATAAACAAGCTTCTATTAGTTGGACATTACCAATGACAAACATCACGTGCAAGAGTTTTGCCCATAGACTTAGAAATGAATGACATATGACAAGGACGAGACAAAAACATATTGGGATGATGATAGCGATGATAACTTAAAAAGGTTTAAATAGCATGAGAATTATGATTAGAACGAGTAACATTTTAAACATGTGCTCAAGAAGGACTATGGGAAGGAGAAAGGTCTTTTGTAGGAGGAAGGATCTAGTTATAGGCGTGAATCTTTTAGACCTGATGTAAACGTTATCGACGATGATAAGTCAAGAGTCGTATAGTTTTGGTAGAGCATTTAGGAGAGGTAATATTATCCCCCAAAAAATAGGTAGGACCGCAGATAATTTCACTTTGTTGGTCATAGCACCAGTAGTTGAATGCTTACTCTTACAGCTCTTCTCAGGTTCACCTTTTCTGGATGCCCTGGTTCTGGTTTGAAGTCATTTGTTTTATCACAGAACAAGCACCCCTAAGTCACTGCCATAGTTGACCCTCTCTTCCAGATGCTCTCTTCTATCAGCCAAATCACTCTCTTCGGGAGTTCTGTCTTGAATACACCCTCCTCCGCTTTGTTACCCAAACACTCATCCTGAGCAATCTCTTCCATCCCATCTAAAACCCTTGAATCAACGAATCCGAGGACAAAGACCTAACCCCTACTTTTTAAACAGCTAAGATAAGGTCTAAGTCCCACCACTCTTACACAAGGCCCCACCTATAGGGCTAGTTAGGTAAAACCTTATTTACGCAATTCTCAGATCGATTTTTGAAGGACACGATGGAAGTTTCCTCCTTGCATAGATCTTGAGAGGAAGAAGGTATCAACTAAGGTTGAGTCTTGAAGAAGGTAGCATGACTGATGTAAGGTATCGACGGAAGTCAGTTGCTCAGCAACAATATCCTTTATGAACCCGTGAATGACTAAAAACAACACATTCGTGAGAAGGATGGGTTGATATTCTTCCCAGGGGTTAAGTTACTGACAAAGCATATATTTTTCACAGGAGAACTAAACTTTCTATTTGGAGCTATATTGTTCTGGTCCCAGAGTCTGCCAAATCTTGTATGGGTTGAGATTGGAGGCGTTATTCGACAACTGATAAGCTAGAAAACTGGAAAAAACCTCGCTGCCAGAACCTGGGAATTAAGACAACGTGATGACACACTTATCTCTAGTTGCTGTGTGGCTTCTCATATTGTGCTTGCAAGAAGGGCCCAATTTTTGTGATAGTGTTATGCTTAATTTGCACAAAGACAAAGACACCTGGTATAACTTTCACGGCTGTCAACAATTACACAGACACTATTTTCTCTTAGAGGTCACTGGTTAATGCACAATGATTAATTTATCACTTAGCTCTGATACTTGTGAGGAATAAGAGATACTGGAGTAAGAATTGAGAGAATGTGTGAAGACAGATGTCTTGCTTTTGGGTCTTTTAGGGGTCGTTTGGTAGGGAGCATAAGAATAATGCTGAATAGGTTGTGTTAGTAATGCTGGTATTAGTTATGCTTACATTAGTTATGCCGGCATTAGTTATGCTGACATATTTCTTATCCATTGTTTGGTTTGATGTATTAAAGCATCGCACAATTTCTAAAAGAATTATTTGTTTACAAAAATACCCTCATAACCAGTTCATCATTTTATCTTTTTAAATAAAACATATGTTGAGGAATGTTTTTATATGAAAAAGGTTTAACAAAAATTATTTGATTTGTCTACCTATATATTGTAGTATAGAACTGAATATTTATTTATAAAAAAGGAAATATGCTAAGTGTTTATTTATCTACTAGGGATATAATTTTATTTCCCACTTTCTTGGATTATTAGGCAAAGAAAGTTTGAATTAAAAAATAAAATAAAATTGAGTTGATTACAAGTGCATTACAATACGTAGTAGTCTACAGATTTATAAATTTACAATGAAGAAACTGGCGGAGTATAGATATAAATAGCGGGAGCTGTTTCAGTATCAAAATTTACATCAAATTTGCATTAATATAATAGCATAGTTTAATCAAGCATAAATTTGAAGGGCAATTTTGTCTTTAACTAAGCTAATGCATGCCTTAAAACCCATTGTATTCTTAATGCCATGGTTTCCTATGCATTAGTTATGCATAGGATAATACCAAATAGAGTTTATAACTAATGCTTGCATAACTAATGCATAAGTTCAAAAAATGTACCAAACAAGGTATTATTAATACACAAAGCTAATGCATGCATTATTTTATCTAATGCATCCTATCAAACGACCTCTTATAGTTCTATGTTCACGCTCTGCAATGCACTTTTATTACATTTTTTCAAAGGGGGAACAATTGTATACACTTTTATATATGTGATGTTAAGTCTAATCTATTCACACAAGCTATCAACTAGAGTAGTGCTTTGTCCTAATTATAGGAACAATGATATTAGCATATTCTAAAAGTGATGAAAGATATAGGTTCTATTTTGTGTTGAAAGGTCTATAAGTTATAGCAAATAAGGAGCAGCAACCGAAGGAGGAATAAGTTGCACTGTGTCTGCTTTCTCTATTTGTTTGGAAAAATCATCTTTGGTTGCTTCTCTTACTCATGTTCAAAACGTGTTTATAATTATTTTTAAGTAGGCATTCCTAAATGATGAGATTGTATGTCTTCTCTTACTCATGTTCAAAACGTGTTTATAATTATTTTTAAGTGGCATTCCTAAATGATGAGATTGTATATGCAGCAATTAAGCAGCGAATGGAAAAAGATGTTGATGAAGTTAGCAAAGTAGCTCGATTCATCAAATTAAAGATTGAGGAACTTGACAAAGAAGTGAGTAAGATTAGATGCTTTCATCTCGTCTTATCCAAAAAAAAAAAAATTTCTTCATCTCTTAATTCTAGTACTTTTGTGTTTTCTTACGGCTATGATCTATTTTCTTACATTGTAGAATCTGGCCAATAGAAGCAAACCAGGATGTGGTAAAGGATCAGCTGTTGACAGATCAAGAATGGCAACAACAGTGTAATTTTGAGTCCTTACATCTCCTGTGTCTACTCAATAGTTGTTTCCTTTTTTGATATGGTTACACCTTGATGTTATTTTGACATTCTTGGGTGAATATTTCTGAATAATTTATTTAAATGGATGAACTAATGGCTGCTGGAATAAAACTATGTATTGGGGCAGACGGTTGATAAGTTTGAGGATAGAATTAGATTTTCGCCATGCATTTGTCGGTAAAACTGCATGCTTTGTTCTTTTTCTCTTTGAAGTACAGTTATGGTGTACTACTTAAAAGTGTAATTGCTTTATTACTTATACACAATCAAATGTGGTTGTCTACTTCTTCTTAGCTACATATTTACGGGTTGGCTTTTGCCTTGTTGCGAGTGCATATTTGACTTATACGAACATCACCTTCTGGCTCAAACTACAAAGGTAATGACCAATTTATATGCTCATAAAGTACAAATGTGAGTTCTTAAAAGCACACATCTTAAAACACAAAGAAGTCAGTATCTTCCAGTTTGTCATAGTGCTTAATGTGACAGAAAAAATGAAGCAGAGTAATTATGCCTTTTCTCAGGCTTCCCTTCTGTTCCAACAATTCAGATTCTCAGTTATTCGCCTTATTACACATATGGTCAATGAGTGAACTCAGTCTGTTATCTTTGATTGCAGTTCCTTGAAAAAGAAGTTCAAAGATAAAATGTCCGAGTTTCAGGTATGTCAGCTACATTAGGAATGGCTCTTTCTCTTCTGGGGTTTGCTTGCTTTTCAGGTTTAGCTGATAGAATATGTTTACAGACATTACGAGAGAACATCCACCAAGAATATCGTGAGGTTGTTGAAAGGCGTGTATACACAGGTGTTAAGAACTCCTAGATTTGAATTTCTGTATCGGTTACTTAAGGATTTTCATAATTGTAACTATTTGCTTTTGGTGTGTATGACAGTGACGGGCAATCGAGCTGATGAAGAGGTGAAGCTATGTAGTGCTTTTTTGAATTCTTGAAAATGCTAGTAATGCTTTTTGTGCACATCTAATTTTCCCCCTTTATTTTCCACTTCATGCAGACAATTGATCGGTTGATAGAGACTGGGGACAGCGAGCAGATATTCCAGAAATCTATTCGAGAACAAGGGAGAGGACGGGTATGAACCTGTTCAGCTGTTTATACTATCCTTTCCGCTCAGTAGCTTTACAGTGATGTCCTAGTATTAATTCACATATGACGAAGGATCAAGATATCATGCTTTAACTAGCTTTTTCTTGGGGCATATGGTGGCTATGCGTGTAAAGCTGACCAATCTAGGTTTCTCTTTGAATTTCTTGGGTTATGGTCAATTCAATGTTTCGCGGACTCTCCAAAATAATGTCTCACCCGTGTCGGATCCTCCAAAAATACACTACTTTTGGAGGATCCGACACGCACCCAGAAACATTTTCGGAGAGTCCGAGCAGCATAGGGTCAATTAGGACCACCCTATACCATCTAGTGCTGTTTGAGTTCTGTTCATTTACATATAATCGGATATTTAAGTAGGTTTTCATGGGTAACATCCTTGAGGACCCTGATGCTTTCTTTCTCTCCCCTCCCACCAATTCTTACCATGTCAGCAGTTTATTGATGCAGGAATAGTTTGCACAGGTTTAGCAAGAAGGAAAAAAGATTGAGCTGATTGGTAAGATAGGATTGGGGAATAATAAACTGCTGATGGTAAGATAGGATTGGGGAATAATTTTTTTTTGGTTCGGTAATGGAATCAATAACTTCCCAAGGGAAGCCTCTTGCCCCTCCGTTAAGCAGCCGTAATATTTTCTTACCATCAAATAATTCAAATAAAATAATTTCTTACCATCATATCTGTATCCGTACATATAACTCTCACACCTCTTGATACACAAGCCATCCCTAAGAGGAAGTTTTAAGCACCTGGAGTCAGTAATCCAAGGTAATTGGGAGATTGACAATAATGTCACACATCGTATTGGTGCAAGGTGGATGAAATGAAGGTGCGCATCTGGTATTTTGTGTGACTAGAATGTACCATCAATAATGTCACACATCGTATTGGTGCAGGGTGGATGAAATGAAGGTGCGCATTTGGTATTTTGTGTGACTAGAATGTACCATCAAGATTTAAAGGTAAGTTCTATGTTGTATGTGCTGGAGTTTTGGCCAGTAAAGAACTCCCATATTCAGAAGATGCGAGTAGCAGAAATGAGGATGCTGAGATGAATATGTAGGCATACTAGGAGATAATAGATTAAAGTTGGAGTGGTCTCCGTGGTGGACAAGATGCGGGAAACGAGGCTGAGATGGTACGGGCATGTAAAGAGGAGGCACACAGATGCCCCAGTGAGGAGGTAAGAGAGGATAGCACCATGGGTCTGAGGAGAGGTAGAGGTAGGCCAAAAAAGTACTGGGGAGAGGTGATTAGGCAGGACATGGCGTTACTGCAACATACCGAGAACATGACGCTTGATAGGAAGGTGTGGAGGTCGAGAACTAGAGTAGAAGGTTAGTAGGTAGTCGAGCGTTTTTCTGTTCCATACCCAGTAGTATTAGTAGTATTTTCGTATTTTCTTATTCTTAGATTTCTATTACTACATGTTATTTCTTTCACTTTGGTCATCGTACCATCTTATTTTACTGTTGTTATTGTTTGTTGTTACTGCTTATTTTCTTCTGTCCTCGATCCGAGGGTCTATCAAAATCAACCTTTTTACCTAGGTCTGCGTACACACTACCCTCCCCAGACCTTACTTGTGGGATTACACTGAGTCTGTTATTATTGTTGTTTCAATTCCGTTTATATTTTCCTTTTCTCTCGAATGTCATCCCGTACTCTTCCTGTGAAAACAAAAGAGAAGAAAATTATTTTTTTCCTTCTCACTTGTTGGAACCATCATAAAGGAATAGACTCATTCAAAATACTTAAAAATAGGATGGATGATTTGACTTTGGTAGAATAAGAAACGAGTGATTTCCGCACTGCTGTAGCATCTTATACTGCGAGGGGTCCTTTGGTTCGCGGATGGAATTATCCTGGGATTATAATCCCGGGATTAATCCCTTGGGTTACTTAGTGCTAATACTTTGTTTGGTTCGTTGTATTAAAAATGGGATATACTATATATAATCTAAAACATGTGTTTGGTTTAAAGCTGTATAAACTTGGATAAAATTCTATTTCCTACTTTAACCTTGGATATTTCATGACTTATACAAACAATATTTCTTAATAAAAAACTCCACCCAACAATATTTTCTTATCATACTAAACTCAAATACTCAACTCTACTAAAAAGCTTTATCAAACCCCAACTAACAGAATTGGGCAAAATCAAAGATATTAGTTCATACCATCCAAGATGCAAGATAATTATATTCTTGCTGCACCGTTGCAAAAGAAGTGCACAAACTAAAGCTAAAATAGTGTAGAAATATGCAGAAAAATGCAGAATCAATGCAGAAAAATGCAAAAACTATGCAGAAATGGTGCAGAAAATGCAGAAACTATGCCAAAAAAGTGCAGAATCAATGCAGAAATAATGTAGAAACATTGCAGAAAAATGCAGGAATTATGCAGAAACTGTGCAAAAAGAATGCAGAAATAATGCAGAAAAGTGCAGGAACTATGCAAAAATTATTCAAATACAATGCAAATAAATACAAGAACTGTGCAAAACTCCAGCAAAAAGAATGCATAAACTGCAGCTAATATCTATTTCGGTTGTATCGTACATACTCATGCAGTGAAAAGGGGTTTTGGAGGGGTAATTATGTCTTAACGAAATCTTTATCCAAGGGATTATAATCCTGGTATTGTTATTCCACCTCCAATGTGGGATAAGTTTATACCAATATTTGGTATAAAATTATACCAGGATTATTTAATACCAGTAACCAAACATGGAATAAATTAACCCAAATTTTTATACTGGTATATCCCACTTAATACCTGTAACCAAATGACCCCTCAACCCTTTCGCAAAATTTCTAAGCAGGATAATTTGCCTAGTTGACTAAGGTCTCTTTAACCCTCAGGCTGCTATTGCCAGACCAGTGTCATGTGCTTGAAGTAGTATAACAGCAGATTACTGATGAAAAACAGTAATGCAACACATCATAATCGAACCACATTTTCTGCTACATATATGTAAAGCTGTTGCTGGGTCAAAAGATGTAGGGTTAGAGAGGTAGGCAATTGGTTACAACAGCATGGAGAAGTAGACATCAGATAGCAGTGGGAGGGGGTTATTTGGTTGGTAATCGGTGAGGCTTCAAGACAGCATTATTTTGGTAATAAGTCATATTTTGGCCACCGGTCATCATATATAATCAATTGTAACGATAAGCAGTTTCTCTTCCTTGCTGGATATATTTTTTCTTTTTCCCTCTTTTTCATCTGAATGAAGTTATGCAAACTTTAGTCTTTATCCCTCTTGCTCTGTTATCTAGCTGTATAGTTTCACTAACTATGACGCCAATGTGCCACTTGTCAATGTTACTGTTTTGCAGATAATGGATACCCTAGCAGAAATTCAAGAGCGTCATGATGCAGTCAGAGAGCTAGAGAGGAAACTTCTTGAGTTGCAACAGGTATGACAACTGTCCCTATGATGAGGGACAGAATAACAACAAAATTTGCTCGAAAATCCCCCATTG